>JBBBDQ010001351.1:220000-345000 GCA_037127315.1 Ascarosepion bandense
AATCCTGGATGAAAGAAAAAGGATTTGTTGAAGATTCTCTTATGGACTGGCCTTCAAATAGCTGTGACTTGAATCCCATTAAGAACCTGTGGAGCATCCTCAAGAGAGCTATTTATTCTAATGGAAGACAATTTAACAGCAAGCGTGACCTCTGGGAGGCAGTTAAAGTTGCTGTAAACAACTTACCAGCTGCTAAAATTGCAGATCTAACATTAGATGTTGACAATAGGCTGCTAAGAATTATTGAAAAGAAAGGAGCATTTGTGCAATAAATTTTAGGAGGTTCTTATCTTTTGTTAATATATCTTTAATTCATAAAATAATTTTTTTTTGTTTCCTTTAAGAAATTGATGAATTTGTTCTAAAATCTCTTCATATTATTTTTTACATTAGTTTTACAAGGTATAATAATGTAAAAGTATCAAAATAAGTAGTTGCAAATAAACTACTGACAGTCAAATTAGTCTGTTTTGTTAGTAAAATTTTTTTCCAACCAAAAGCAAGTTTTTCTCTATCACTCTATATCTAAGTTAATAATATTGAGTAGAATCTAAACAACATAATAGGACTTTTAACATTAAAGCCACAACTCTTTATAAAAATTCATAACTTGTATATAATCTCCAGACACAGTCAATAAAACCCATGAACTCAACACAAGTTTCTGATAAAATGGTTATTTGAAGCTAATGATGATTTTATTGAATAAAAATACACTTTAGTATTTCAAGAAACTTTTGTGTATTTTCAGTAAATATATCTTTTAGAATGAGATGTCAGGGTTATTTCCATTTTTGTGAAACCATCACCCCCCCCCCCCGTGTGTGTGTGTGTGTGTGTGTAAAAGTAGGTCAGTAGATTTATATTTCAAAAGGAGATTTAGGTTTCATAGAGAACATTTATCAAAATGACTTTGGATTTGAAGTTGACTCTCCCACCCGCACACTAGACAAATTCTAAATATTTTGACAATTTTTTTTTCCTTCTTCACAACATTCTGTAATTCTCATTTCCAATCACTACGATGTTCAGTCCTAATAAAAATGTATGAGTTATGAAGCTTTAATTATATAGACACCTGAATATAGAAAGTTTTCATTTTTGCATTGACAAATTTTGGATAACCAAAACTTCTTTCCTGGCTTTGATGAAACTTGCTATAGTGATCAAAGGATTAGCATATGAATTTAAAAGAAAACAATCCAATACAGTTTCAATATTTTACTGCACAATTAAGCATAATTTAAATAAGCAAGTTTTAGCAATACGATGAATTTTAAATTCAGTTTAAAACTTATTTATACCAGTTAACCCATGTGTACTATATATCATGACCAAATGGTTAAAATATAAAGTTTGAATCCCACCATAATTGATTTTTCAGGAAAGTGTCTTTGATGCTATTGATCTGGGGGAGGTGACCCCAGCATAAGGCAGCTTTGGACATTGCCTGAAAACTAGGCCACAAATTGATCCAAGCTCCATGAATGAAAGTGAGTGAAAAGAGCTGTTTGGAAGCCATTGATGGCTGTCTTAACATGAAGTCAGAAGTTATCGCAGATGTGGTTTGAGCATATTAACGTTCAAAATGCTGATCATGCCTTATCAGCCAGAAACTGTAACTGAGCTGTACACAGCATGGCTGCAGTATAAACTACAGGTGAACCTATCTGCTTAAGTGGGTGTCTACAACAGGGATTGGCTAGGCACCCTAGCAGATGAGAGATGCTTAGAAAATGAGTACCTGGCCACATATAAGGGAGAACATGGGAGTTGAATATATGGATCAAAACCTGACAAGATAAGTAAAGAACAGGTAGGAAAAAGTGTCTAACATATTTCGCTTTAAAAAATTTCTGAAAAAGCTTGTTAAAAGACGAAATTCTTCAGAAACTTTTAAAAGACGAAATTCAGATGTTGCCTTTAAAAACATTTGTGAAGAAGCTTGTTAAAGTGAATTTTCTTACCTGTTCTTTACTCTATATATATATATATATATATATATATATTTATTGTGTGTGTGTGCGCGCACACGCACACACAAGGTTATGCTCTGGGTATTTGCTAGTGAGAATATTGGTTGTTTCCATAGTAACCAAATGCAAATTACCAAAAATTCAAGCTCTATTGTAAATATACATGCACTTTAATTACTGCTGCTGATATCCAAGTCATCATTTGAACTCAATTTCTCCAAATCTAGCTCTCCTCACCTGACATCTAACTCCTTATCAGAGTCAATAATGGCTTTCAAGGTCTCTTGAGCGCTTTTTAAATCTATAGCCTGGTTGTAATAATATTGAACTTTATCTGTTAATGAAAAAAAAAATAAAAGTTAGCAATTTTAATATACTGCTGCTACATGGAAGCTGCATGTTCTTCAGGCTGATTCAATAGCATATACTCCTCTAGGGCTATTTAGTCTTATTAGATTTAGTTGTAAGTAAATGTATTAATTTGGACATCCCTATTTCCTTGGACTTTCTGCAAAATGTTAATGAAAAATACTAATTAAGATAACTATACTCAAGTAAACCAGTGATCTCTTTGTTTAGACAATTAGTTCAATTCAACTATCAGATTTTTAAAACAGTCTCAAAATACTTAAACTGCAGCATCAAACAAATTTGTTTCAGTTTTAATTGATATTTTATAAGTTTTTAGTTATGATTAGATGTCAATTCTTAAACAAATACTGTAATTCAATTTAAATTTTTGTATAAATAAACTTGTTGCTTAAAAGAAACCAGCTTTAAATTACTCAAACATCAGATATGACTTTAAAAAATTAGTGGAATAATTGTTTTTGTCAATGAAAAATGGAAAAAATAGAGACATAACAAAAATACAAAGTTGGATGAATTATTGTTTAAGAATCATATTTAGGTCACACCTGGAATAAAATAAATAAATAAAAAAAGGGGCCTTAAGCCAAGAGACACACCCATAGGTAAAAAGGAGGAGGTAGTTATTAATGCACTTTAAGTTAGACATTTTCAGTTATGCTACAATGAACAGATATTCTAGGACAAAAAGAAACAGGAAAAAAGCGAGAAAGAAAAAAAAATAGGAATAAGAATTTAGAGAAGATCAACATCAGTAGTTGCTAGGCAAAGCTTAATATTATTAGCTTCTTTTTTATATGGGAAAACAGAAATCCATTAGGATGATTCTTGACTTGGATAAGCATTTTGAGCATCTTTTCAAGCCAAGTAAAAGGAAGAGATAAGGAAGAAAAAAGAAGAAGAAAAAAAGAAGAAGAAAAAAGAAGAAGAAAACAAGAGAAAATCCAAGAGAAACTAATGAATGACGAAAAACAATTTTTTTAGATTAAAAGTGTATAGCTACGAAAAAAAAACATCATTTTAAGTTATACTATATTTATAGGTTAAAATGCTCAATATCAGGAAAAGAGTATGTAAATATAGGTGGTGTGAACACTAACCCAACACCCAATGGTCGGTCTGTTTCGTGTTTAAGCATGAAACAGACCTGAACACTGTGTTTAAGCATGAAACAGACCTGAACACTGTGTTTAAGCATGAAACAGACCTGAACACTGTGTTTAAGCATGAAACAGACCTGAACACTGTGTTTAAGCATGAAACAGACCTGAACACTGTGTTTAAGCATGAAACAGACCTGAACACTGTGTTTAAGCATGAAACAGACCTGAACACTGTGTTTAAGCATGAAACAGACCTGAACACTGTGTTTAAGCATGAAACAGACCTGAACACTGTGTTTAAGCATGAAACAGACCTGAACACTGTGTTTAAGCATGAAACAGACCTGAACACTGTGTTTAAGCATGAAACAGACCTGAACACTGTGTTTAAGCATGAAACAGACCTGAACACTGTGTTTAAGCATGAAACAGACTGTTCTTACAGTGTATTGACTTTAATATCCACTATATATATATATATATGCAAATGTTGCTGATGATCAGACCTATGCTTCTATAAAAAAAATAAAAATAAAAAAAAAACTTATGTTATAAATTTTTGTGAAAACTTTTGTCTTTCAGAAAAGTAGAGTTTTTGCCATTAAAAAAAAAGAAAACATTAACAAAATGCTGAGAAACCATCAAAAGATTTGGGAAATAAAACATTTTTGAAATATAAAAAAAAAAAAAATTGTAAAAATTTTAGACTAGCATTTCTAAAAATTAATCTTATTTGCAACAAGACAGAAGCATTATACATCTTGCACAAATATTGGTAAAATATAAAATAAACTATCAGGTTTTGATAAAACCATCCACAACAACTGTAGAGAAAAATTCTTACAAGTTTTAAAAAATTGCCATTTTTTTCCCCCATTCAAACCTGCCTTAAGTTGTCCATTTTTCACCTGTGCTAAAAGGTTGGTGATTAAGCTCATTTAAAGATCTTAAAAGAAAGTAGACATTCTGTATTTCCAATTGACACTACTCAATTTTCTTATCCCAGAGAAATGTCATTCTGTGTGATTCTCTTTACTGGAATGTCAAATTAGAGATCTGAAGACTGTATCGCACCAATTCAAAGTAAAGAATGTCTACTTTCTTTTAAAATTTGCCTTTAAAAATCTTAGAAATTCTTTTAAATGAGCTTAAATCATCCATTTTTGGCACTGGTAAGAAACAATCAATTCAAGGCAGATTCAAACAAATAATTCATGAGGATAAAATAGCAATTTTTGAAACACAAGTCTTCTGCACAATTCTTGCAGATAATACATTTTTCAATGAATTTCTGCATTCTTCTAATTTCAAGAATTGTATAATCTTAGTCCTCTCATGATGTGGAGTTTGTAGCCATTTTGGCTACAAACTCCACATCAATCTTAAGCATAATCAAATGAAAGCAAAAGATATGCGTATGATTTACTTTATATAAAGATTTTATGACTAACTACAAAGATGTATAAAAAGCAGTCAGCAGGAGTTGGAAAAAGAGTTTTTTTTTATTCAAATCCTGCTGACCTAGTTGCCCGTGTGATCAGAATATTGGAAATAGAATAATTTCTAGACCAACCAGATTCACTCTCTTTGACATGAAAGAAAAAAAAACAAAAAAAAAAAAAAAACACTCCCAACAACAACAATAAAAGTCAATTGTATTTTGACATCCTCTTTCAACAGGAGGAAAGAGGAACAGCCTTACCTAAATATTAAATATATATATATATATATATATATATATTTGTGTTGTATTAATATTACAAGCATTATAAGTAAATTCTTTAAATTTTGAACTAAGTCCCCACTGTCATAAGGCAGCTTCCCTTTGCCTTTTCTGTAAATATTTTCATGGCACTTGTTTTCATGAGCTTTCGTCTTTGGTACCTTGACTTCATAAATTTAAGTTCAGTAATAGATTAGCAGCTAGGTTTCATTTTACTGTTGAAATTGCTAACTGTAATTAAGTTCTATTCTAATAATTTTGTCTCAAACTTCTTGACTGCAGAACTCTTTAGTCAACTATGATCTTCAAAAATGTAAATGTTCATCATCTTCAGTTTCTTTCACTATCAATAACTTCTTGGATCTTAATGGCTTTATCACCTTGCCCTTGATGTAATGTAATGGTTGAAAAAAGAAAGTGTTATACATTGTTCTTTTAGCTCAACCTGGGTTCCTTTCATTATTCATTCTCTTGGGTTAGGAGAAGGACAGATTAAAAACAGTTTTAGGCTGTTGATTTCATTCTTACCAAGAAGAACTGCAAAAAACCTTTGCCATTCTCATTTTATAGGCCAAAACACATAAGTACACATGCTGGGATTTTTTTTCTCTTAGCCAATAAACAAGCTGGTTTGCAGTTTGATATGACTCAGCCCTGATTTAGCTCGTTTAGAAGACAGAACGCTCTGTTCACTTGTCCGAACTTGATTTTCTATGCTGATGCCAATTCTTAGCAAACATTTTACCTTATGAATTTGTCTTGCATATATTGTTTGCTTGCTTGATATTATTTTGCCTTGTGCATTTTTTCTTTTTATTACAGACTTTGTTAATTCTGTGTGTTAGTTCTTTTATTTTTTATTTGACCATGGCTATTCGCTCTACTCTTAAAATTTGCTATTTCTCTGAAGCTCTTTGTCTTTCCAGATAGAGATGTGTTAATAATTAATACATCAGGAACAGTGACTATACACACAAACATATAAAGAGAGAAACCTTTCCTCAGCTGATGTTCATTTCTTATTGAAAACAAACATTGCTATGTATTCATAGCAACCCTAGCATATATATATATATATATATATATATATATATATCTCACACAGGTGGTTTTATCAATAAATCTGTGCACACATGTAAATATTCAAAGCAACAAAATGTCACTTGATTCAGTTTGTCTCCAACTGTATATGACCTTATGTTCTTGAGAAGCCTCCAGGACAAAACAAATGTTTGCAGTACAATCTAGACCAGATTTTCTGTATAAGATGAATATGAATGTGTTTGAAAGAAACTTGCCCTTGCAAAAGGCATGAATCTAAAGGTGGGGGTCGTTATGTGTCAATTTGCTCAAATATACAAAGAGGTGTATACAAAAAAAAAAAAAAAAAAAAAAAAGATACACAGGAATAGACTTAATACATATACGCACATGTGTATGTGCTTGCATACACACATAATAAACCAAATACACAAATAAGCAAAAACATTAAATTTAAGAAATATATATAACGGCCTGATGATTGTACCTAGCATGAAACAGTGTTGACGTCAATGTTCACTTTTATATTTACACATGCTCTGATATTGCGCATTTTATCCTATAAATATTGCACACCTTAAAACTATATATATATATATATATATATATATATATATAAAATATGGAAAAGCATTTGTCTATCCTTTAGAGATGAGATATTATTTACATTATTCAGACTGGTGTCCTTGAGGTTACTAAGACAGGTTTATAAGTTCCAGAAATTCTTCCACTGATGTCCTTAGTGGTGAATAAATAGAGTTAATGGGAAATAATTACATGGCTACCAGAAGTGGCATGGCACATGGAATGAGAATGATATACCCCAGTGATTGAAATAAAGAGGTTGGTTCTAAATTTCTAGCACCCAAAGAAGGCCAGACAACAGCAAAAACGTTAATAAAGGTAAGGACAACAACCTGAATAATGTAAATAATAGGCAAGCATATTAAAAAAAAAAAAAAAAGGAGAGAAACTTTAGAGATTCATCTAAGTGTTTTTTTTTATGAGACTAATTAATACCTTGATCTCATATAGCTTGGAGAGGTGAGAATGCCAAAACTGATATTCCTGGCATAATGGCCTTGACAATGTTTCCCAAAGCATTTAATCCACTATATCTGAGGATTCAATATAATCACATTCAGACACACAGTAAATCCCAGTGATTGACCAGCCTCATAACCCAAAGTGTACACTGGAAGGAAAGAGAAGAGTTTCCACTTGCTAATCCAGTGTTAGATTAGCAATTACATGTATCCAATATTTTTCACAAATCAGTATACAATTTGCACTTAGATTATCTACACGTATTACCATCTTGATTTGTAGTCATAAAATTTTCTTTAATATTTAAAAGAAAGATGTAAAGTGTTTGAAAATTTGTCAATACTCGGAACAGATACAAAAATTTTATGTCCAAAGTGTACTAAATTTTTTTCAAAATTATAATAAGCATTCACTTACTCTGCAATGTTGCAGACTGCCCATCAACATGATATTTATTCTCATGTTATGAGCTTACTCTTCCATGCTGGCTCAATGCATGTTGGAATGGAGCAGGTTGCCAACTAAGGATACAGAACCAAATCTGTCTTGCTATTCAACCCATAGCTGGAGGGAAAAAGATATATTCATACTTTTCTCAAGAGTATTTGCACATGAGTTACTGCAATAAATTCAACTGAAATTTAAACTCGACTCTCCAATTTCTCATTCCGAACCGATATTCATTGCATCGTCATGCACTACAAGGAAATTGTATAAAAGTATGCTAAAAATTATTTTTAAACTTGTGTTATTATTGAATGTATTTAGAATTATTTTAAACAATTTTAATTTTCAGTAAAGAAATGTAATTAAAGCCATAGCCAGAAATCTTTCTATGTATGGTTATTACTTTTTACCATGTCAACCATATTTGTAGCCTCTTTTTTGGGATTAATAAATTTTTATCAGAATAATGTGATCTTTATCGTCAATTATATCCCATAAGATAAATTGACTTTAAATTTGTAAATTAAAACACTTCAGAAAGCAAAGTGAATTTAAAAGCATTTTTAGAGTTAATAATTCAATCCTCAATACTCATGTAAAGTTTTACAAAGAAAAGTTCAAATTCTTTCATTCAAACATTTCATCTTTTTAACCTATTCTAATTTTTTTTTTTTATAATCCTGTGGCCCCAAGCAAGGCATTTTACTGCCAGGGTCAGGAAGAGAATACTGATGAGTGGGGTGGAAGGAGAAAAAAGCATTCAAACAATCAAGTTCAGATCATTTCTTTTAAATAAAATATTCCTTGTTTTATTTTTTTAATTAACACACACACAAAAAAAAAAAACAAAAAAAAACAAACAAACAGTGAAGAAAAAAGTACTTGAACTCAGGGTTGTACTCTCTTTCAAACAAGATATGTGCCCAAGGGTCAGACTATAATCTTAGTTCACCCGAGATATAAACAAGAAAAATGGAAAGGTAAATATAACATGTTTACATACTGGCATGTGTACCACCCTCATTGGCTCCCTAAGGCAGACCACACACACACACACATATATATATATATATATATATATATGTAAGAAATTTGTTTTTTGACCCATTTCCTTCCCAACGTTTCTTCATAAAAGTAACCCATCATTTACTAATTAAGAAACTAATCTGAAAAATTAATGAATGTTAATCTACATATCCTTATCAAAAAAGATCCTTGCCCTAAGAAAGAGGGCAAAAGGACACAGTATTATACAATTTGATTTGAATACATGTTACTCACTTTCAAACAAAGTCAACAATCTGTGGCTTTGCTTTTTTATATATATATATATTATAGTCATCCACATACAAGCCTGTTTTGCTGTATCACAGCTCATCGGTGTGGCTAGACACATCCACTTGCTTCTGGCTGGGATCGAAACTCGACCGATTTGGTTTCAATCAGAGTCGCTACTCCCTAGACCATCAGCATGGAATCAGAGAAGGGGAATTTTAACGTCTTGTATATAACCAGAGTTTACAGACGCCAGTCACCGAAAGAACTCAATTCATTTCTGAAGAGTCACGCATATAGGAGAAGTGGAAACTGTTTTTAAAATTTTCTTCTCCGGAGAAGATATATGCAATGTAGATATGGAAGAATCCCAAAAAGTATCCTGTACATAGAGTGATAGGATAACTCTCTAAGAGAGCTCTAAATATATATGTATATAAATATAAGAGACAATGTCTATTAAGATGGCTCATGCGAACCGAAAGCTTAGAACCAATTTCATAAAAAATTATCCAAATGTTGAAGAATTTTTGTCTTTATTTTCACCTGAAATTAAAGCCAAAATACGAGGTTTAGAATGGCTCATGATTAAACATAATAGACATTCATTGTTTCTTATATTTAACAGCATATGTTTAGAAAATTATCTGCTGCCTCAAAGCACTAAATATGTATATAAATACATATACAGCAAATATGAAAAAAAATTGATTTCATGATAAATCGGAAGTATAGGCCTATTTCAGGCAAACCATCATCAGCTGTCTTTATTGTACAGATGTTACATGAATATTGTATTTGTGTAAAATCTTCTGTACAATAAAAATAGAAGCTAATGATGGTTCACCTGAAATAGGCTTATACTTCTGATTTACCATGAAATAACGTGTCTGCCTAAATTTTTCTTATATATATATATATATATATACACACACACACACACACACATTTTCTTATTGCTAAAGATTTAGTGAAAACATGTTTAAGTAGATATCTCCATTTAACACATAGCATACTTAGTGAGCTTTCTTTGCTAATTAGTTGGCAGAACAGGATTCAGAAAAAATAACAAAAAGCACAAAACTTTTTAACCTTTAGCACATTGCATTATTAATATTACTTCCCTTCTGACTGCATTCTTTTTCAAGTCCTTATCACTGATTTCGTTCAAAGTTGTTTTCTGTTGCCATATAAGAATATGGCAGCAACAATCAAAATTCAAACACTACACTTCAGGGACCGTTGTCACCTTCAGTAGCAGGATAAACTCTCCGTACAGCAAATGAAGTCACATACAGATTTTTTTTTTTAATCATATCACCCCGAGCAAGGCGGTAATGCCACTGATGTGCAGGGGACTACGTAAGAGTGAAAAGATTGGAAAAGAGAAAGCTGGGAACCACATCCTAAGTAGGGAACAAGGGATGAGCTTCTTAACCTGTTCAATAGACGTGGGTGGAGTGTGAACCGGGCGATAGAGATCAAGGTTAATACTACTAAAAAGCCATGATCATCCACTTAACACCAAAGAAGAATTCAACAAAAAAACCAGGATGTTGATATAGTAGACTGATGAAAGGAATTCTAAAACCACAATATATATATATATATATTATTGTCATCCGCAGACAGATCTGTTTCGCTGTACCACAGATCATCAGTACAGTTAGACTCCAATTGCTACATAACCCAGGCTCGAAACCCAACTGAATTGGCGTCAGTCGGCGACTCTACCCCTGGGCCACAGGGTGTTCGGTGGAAGAAGGTAGTCTTTTTAGCACATATCATATTATATGCCCAATAGCTAGAGTGCTCAAATTCATTTTTACTGAATGAGCGATGCATACACACTAGAGTGGCTACTGTTTTTCAAAGTCTACCTTTCTTCTAGAGTGCTCAATCAGGGTGTGAGTGCATACTCATACAGATGTAATTATATGATTATATTATGCTCTACAATATTTATTGTATTGAGCACTTTAAAAAAATAAATAAATAAAAAATAAATGCCGGAGAACTCTGAATGGTAAAACTGTTGGTTCTCTTTATCTGAATTTTTTTTTTTTTAATCATATCACCCCGAGCAAGGCGGTAATGCCACTGATGTAAGAGTGAAAAGATTGGGAAAGAGAAAGCCGGAAATCACATCTTAAATTTATATATATTTATTGTATAACTATTAATCAGGAGAGAAATGTTAACAATCAAAATTTACAGATATGCTTTCACAATGAAAAGTAGAATGAAGTTGACCTTTTTTGGGAAAAGTTTTTCTTCCAGCTTAAGATAAAGTCTTTACATCACATGCATATTAATTAAAAACATTATGTTATCCAACTAGTTTTAAAAATGAAGACAAGTATTATAATTCTACAGGTTGGCAATCAGTAACCCAGCATTAACTTGGTGACACTAGCTTGTTTTTCAAATGCTGGTAAATAATTCCCACATTTTTTTTTTTATTAGGGCCCATTGATGGGTAGCTCCAGTCATGGTTCCAATGAATACAGGAAGTACAAACACCATACAGTCTCCAGAGCAGATTCAGTCAGTTAAGTGCCATACGTGATAAATGTTTCAGCGATCATGTCTGGAAAGAGACATGACTGACTGGGCAGAAGATTATCCCGCAATAGGTTGCCATTACTTTCTGCGGTAGACTGGTTGTCGACCAAGTTATTTAACCCATAACTGGAAGGAATAGATGGATTAATACCTTTCCCAAGGGTATTTGCGCGTAAGTGAATGCATTGAATTCGGCTGGAATTCGAACTCTGCTCTGATTTCTAGTTCCGAGCCGATATCCAATGCACCACAACAGGTAGACTTAATAGCATTTCAATTGACTTTATAAAGTAGCACGTACTGATTTACAGGGTATTTTAAAAAGTATAATGTAAACATCAGTAATCTGGAAAAAAATTCAATTATCCAGCACCCTACATTCCAATAATGAAGGGAAATTTATGGTTTGTCTGTACTCAGCTTTAAAAAATTCAAAGTTAAACCACTCCTCTCTTGATCAGCCTTCATGAACAATTTCCTAAACTTATCCTGTTAATTATTTTCAGACATCATGTAACCTTGTTGAGAAATAGACAAAAGTTTATGCAACATTTGTGCAAATAATTACATTCAACATACTTTTCTAATTAAACTCACAGAAGCAAAAAAAAATAAAATAAAATAAAAAGTAAAAAATAAAAAAATAACACATTTTATCAGCATGATAAACACTTCTGAATATATTTTTGGCACATAATCAGGTCATCTTTGAATGGGGTCATATAAAAAATATGAAACTACAAACTGCTACTATCTACAAAGTGAATAAAATTGTTTAAACATTTTTTTTTTTTTTTTTAACTAATATTAAGGTTACTGATCAACATACTAAAAACATAACTGTACTTTTGGAATTTTGAAAAACCATTTTGCTTGCATTATTCTTTCAGCATAAGTTGAGAACACTTCATTCTTCACAAATCAAAAATTTTATTTTATTATTTTTCTTTTTTTTTTATTTACAGAAAAACAAAACTTATTTAATATAAAATAAAATATATTCTTTATAAGACAAAATCTCATGTATGAATATTGTAACTAGATTTGCTTAAACATTGTTTTTTTATCAGAAAGGCCTTCAGCTCCAGTTGAGGATATTTATTTTTGATAGAGAACAGAATGATTGTCAATTCTTGCCGTATTTCAAGAAAAGTTAATTTACTCTCACTTTGCAAATAAAGTGCCATATTGTTTAAGGAGAAACAAGAAATTAGGTTACATTAAAATAAAGTAAAAATATCTTGAAATTAGAATTTCAGTTCCTAAGAAAACTTAATTTCTTACCAATTAGATTCAGACATTGTAAATTTCTTACCAACTAAAATTAATCAACTGCCATCTTCCCACCAAATCTTGCCATAATTATAAATACTACACACTGTTCAGAAAAAAAAAAACATCAGGTTTTCTACACAGCCTTTATCTGATTTCCACTGATGATTTCAATCAATGGAATAGTCTCAGAGACATCATACAACTTATCTCCATTTTCCTTGCCAAGCTCACATGCTTGGAGATAATTCATTTCTTCAATCAAGCTTCTTCTAATTGATCGATATCAGCCTGTCTGCCATTTGACCTTCTGCTATAAACAGTTTTTGAAGAAAAGCACTAGAAAAATCCATTCTTTTATTATACAATCGAACAGTAAAAAGAAAGTGAGAGCGCGTGCGAGAGAGAGAGAGAAAGAGAGAGAGAGAGAGAGAGAGAGAGAGAGAGAGAGAGAGAGAAAGAGAGAGAGAGAGAGAGAGAGAGAGAGAGAGAGAGAGAGAGAGAGAGAGAGAGAGAGAGAGAGAGAGAGAGAGAGAGAGAGAGAGAGAAAGAGAGAGAGAGAGAGAGAGAGAGAGAGAGAGAGAGAGAGAGAGAGAGAGAGAGAGAGAGAGAGAGAGAGAGAGAGAGAGAGAGAGAGAGAGAGAGAGAGAGAGAGAGAGAGAGAGAGAGAGAGAGAGAGAGAAGAGAGAGAGAAGAGAGAAAGAGGAAGAGAGAAAGAGGAAGAGAGAAAGAGGAAGAGAGAAAGAGGAAGAGAGAGAGAAAGAGAGAAAGAGGAAGAGAGAGAGAGAGAGAGAGAGAGAGAGAGAAAGTGTTGGATCTTACAAGATATAAGATTTAATTCTATGACGCATCATTATCTGCCTTATGAGTTGTTTTTAACACCATTTATTTATATTCAGATATCTCAGTTTATATTGACCCTCCATTTTGTTTGGGATCATCCAGCTTAATCAACTGGCGTAGTGAAAGAAAATAGCAGACTTTGACCTGGAAGTATGTCCCTAAGAATTAACATCCTTGGAAATTTTTGTCATTCTAAAAACTGAATTTTAAATAATTTTTCCTTATATATAATTTTGTCAAGATCCTCTTTAAGATTATTTATAAACATGGAATGTAACAAACCTTTGACAAATTTCCATTATCTTAAGCAATATAGTTATTTAAGACTAGCAGTATAGCCCGGCGTTGCTCGGGTGTAATGAAAGCTTATATATATATATATATATATATATATATAAAAAATAATCGATTTTCTGCACTATTGTAAGAACTACCACCTTGAAACTTCTGAATATTTCTTATGTCTTTGTCTATGAGTGTATAAAATCGTACCACTCCTATAATGACAATGTTTTGTTCATAAGATTAAAAATTGTATAGATTTATTCTGTTGAGAGAGAGAGAGAGAAAGAAAAGATCAAATATAAATTGATAATATACAGATATTTCTCGATGATGCATCATTGCCAGAGCACAGATTGAGGCTAGAAATAAACATTAGGCCTAAATAAAATTGTTCAATTACTAGCACAATTAAATTTTTTGCATGGATTCCAATGTTCTAAACTTACCAGCGACATTTCTGTTGTATATATCTTAAACATAACAAGGTTATTGATGAAATACAGTGTGCGTTGTAGTGCAGTGGATATCGACTTGGAATGAGAAATCGGGGAGCCGGGTTCGAATTCCAGTTGAATTCTTTGCATTCACTTACGCACAAATACCCTTCCAGTTATGGGTTAAATAGCAGGACAGATTGGGTTCTCTAGCCTTGGCTAGCAACTAGTCTACCGCAGAAAGCAATGGAAACCTACTGCGGTATAATCTTCTGCCCAGTCAGTCATATCACTTTCAAGACATGATCGCCCAAAGTGTCTGTCACGTATAGCACTTAATTGACTGACTGAATATAATAGTTGAAAACATGATCAAGACTTCTACTGAGCATAAAGTGGGCGATCATTTTTATATTGTCATGAAGTATTAAACTGATCCCCCACTAATTACTACTTAATATAATACATCTCTTCTCCCCTCTAGCCAGGAGTCAAATAATAGGACAGTTGGGTTCTATAGCCTTGGCTGGCAACCAGTCTACCACAGAAAGCAATAGCAACCTACTGTGGGGGATAATCTTCTGCCCAGTCAATCAGGTCTTTTTCGAGACATGATCACCCAAAGCATGTGTGGCATTTAACTGACTGATACTGACAGTGCTTGAAGAGCAGAGCAACATAAAAATAAATAAATTCCAATTATATCATGTCAACTTATTTCATGAATTAATAAATCTGGATTCATTCAAAGTGCTTAAGCAATTTAAAACATTCAGTTTTATATTTCTCTTACAAGTTTACAGGATTTCAAATAAACCCCTTTAAAAATGCATTTTGATAACGTGACATTGTGGAGTACCATTATGAATATCAAAGGGTGTGTACACTCTTCTGGCAGGTTCTATCTGCCTCAGAACTGACTCCTAAGTGACTCAACTAAAACTAAAAGGTGTTCAGGATTGAAAGAAGAGCAAACTTTTTGAAGTTATTACCAAGAAAGTAATTATGGAAAGCATGTGGCAAGAAGCCATTTATTTTCTATACTGACCGAGCCGTAGTCAAGTATGAGAGGTTAAAAGGAAAACAACTAAGTAAAAATTAAACCAGTTTCATTGTAAGATGAAAGGAGATCAGAAGAATGACAGCATGTTAGGAGAAAAAAAAAAAGGCAATAACTGTCCTACCATAGTTATTACATTTGGTGTGTGTATTTAATACTCAAAGCAATCATACTGATCTATGTTCAAACAATAGAGATCAAAGCCAAATTAAAATTATTAATATAAACTCGCAACATTCAAATATTATATATAAATCTACCATCCGCCCATGTATTGAATACTGCTGCCACATCTGGTCGGGTGCTCTGCTACTCACCTCGGGCTTCTTGACAAAATACAGCGGAGAATCTGTAACGTGATCGATACTGACTTGGCAGACCGGCTGCAACCACTCCCACCGGCGCGACGTGGCTTCCCTATGCCTCTTCTATAAATACTTTCATGACTTCTTCTCCGATGAACTTAGATCATTGGTGCCGCCTAGGTACGAATTTACACGAGATACTAGATTAGCAACTAGGTCCCACCCTTTTACAGTAAAACTGATAAGATGTAACCGTAATTTCTACTCCAACAGCTTCTTTTCTCACGCTTCCCGCCTGCGGAATTCCCTTCCACACGTCTGCCTTCCCGATGACTACAATCTCCAGGAGTTTAAATGTAAGATCAATAGACACCTCCTATCACACTAACTTGCATCTATTCTCCCAACACTCTCACCATCTACCTAACCCTTATTCTCGGTATCCTTACCCGTCTATCACCCTCCTTCTGACATTTCCTATGTCTAACCATCCTTTCTCACCACTTTCCCCTCTATGTAACCCCCTGTGCAATAGTGGCAGAAAAAAAAAAAAAAAAAATTAATCCCAACATGATCTTTCATGTTTTTCTTCCCATTTTTCTTCTGATTTTATCCAATCCATACTTCAGCTTTTATGCTCTAGTTTCGGGCATAAACTGGATTTAAAAGGAGAATAAGAACTACCAAAAAATATTAAATGCTTTTAAAACCACCACACCAACCAAAGACACAAACAAACAGTTTTAGAAGTGAATTCATAATATCAACAAAGTCTAAAAATTGAAAAATCGCCAAAAAGAATATTCCTTCTAATTAAAATATCTAAACGCACAACGTTCCTTCTAATTTTTTTTTCGAAGCTGTGAGGGAGCAAAAAGCCTGTGATTGACTAAATTAGAATTTGTAGAAATTTTTTATACTTTTGAGGCAACCCTTTTCGTTACAAGTCGATGAAACGTCATACATTTAAGTCTTTTCAGTCCAAATAAAAGACTGACAAAATAAATAAAATTAAAAACGAATGATAAAGTTGTACAGTTGAAGAGAAACACTAGAGCCAACCGAGGCTCTAAAAACACAAAGCGGATTTGTTCATTTTTGATGCTACTCGTTAATTTCTTCTTTTCAGCCTAACCAGACACAGAGAACTTGATATGATATAACCAACACTAATCTGTTATGCCATGTGCCTTGTTAAGTATTAGTTGATATGAGTTATCTCCCTTATGCCTGGAAATTAGAATGAGAACAATTTATCTTTATGGATTGAATAAAGAGTTCAGTCAAAAGTTCTAAGACGTTTTGTTCTGATTTTCGTTGTCTATAGTTATCATTCAACCAAACATGGGAATTCAAAATAGAAACCTTAGAAAAACATCACCATATAAATATTTGGTATGTTCTATAGAATTTCTTGAAAGAGACATGATTGAGTTAGATTTTCTCACAGTAAGTTGACATTATTTTCTGCATTAGACTGGTTGATAACCAAGGCTATAAAAACCCAATGTTTCACTATTTAACTCATAGCTGGAGGGAGAAAAAAAATGGATTAATACCTTTTCCAATGGTATTGGCGTGAGAGTGAAAACAACAAATTTGACTGGAATTCAAAATTGGCTCTTTGATTTCTTGTTCCAAGTCGATATCCACAGCACCACAACAACACTCTTTGAAAAAGATCGGAGATACAAGAAACATTCTAAAATGTTTAGTTACCCAATCTCCAGCTTTTACATCAGTATTTATACTAAATCTTTGCAATTTTTATATATATATATATATATATATTTTTTAATAATCATGTCGCCCTAAGCAAAGCATTTTACTGCCACTGTTGAGCACGGGGTTACATAAAGGGTAAGTTATGAAAAAGAGTGACAGGTTACAGGGGGTGTCAGGAAAAGGATGAGAATACTGATGAGAGTGGAGTGGATGAAGAAAGGATCATGAGAGAGAGAGAGGATACAAGTTAATGGGATAGGAGATGACTACTGGCTTTATGTTTTAATTCTTGAAGATTCTAGCTGTCAGGAAAGCAAGTAAATGGAAGGGAATTCCACAGGCAGGAAGTGCAAGAGAAGCTACTGGTGTAGAATTTGCATTTACAATGTATTGGTTTCACAGTAAAAGGGTGGGACCCAGTTGCTAATCTTGTTGCTTGAGTAGATTCATATATAGGGGGCACAAGTGAGCTAAGTTCATCTGAGCAGAAGCCATGAAAGTATTTGTAGAAGAGACACAGGGAAGCCACATTGTGCCGGTGAGAAAGTGACTGTATCTGAGCTGCCAAGTCTGGATCAATCACATTACAGATTCTCTGTTGAATTTTGTCAAGGACCCCCTAGGTAGATAGCAGGAGCACGTGACCAGATATGGCAGCAGTACTCAATGCACAGGCAGATGGGAGATTTGTATATGTGCAGGATTGTTTCAGACAGGAAAAACTTCCCGGCCCTGCACAGAGAACTGACCTTATCAGCAGATTTAGCTATGGAGTATATAAAGTCCTATGTAAGTTTTACAAGTTAAATATTAAAAAATAGTTTTAAGTAAATATACTTAACTTTGCTAGTCTAGTGCTAAAATGTAGGAGATGTGCTGCTAAATACCCAGTAGTATTTGATACTCCAAGTCAGATATACAATTGCGTTTATATCTTACAGTAATACAACTGTATAAGTATATAGCAGTCAACATACAAAAAATGTAGAGATTTTTGTTTTACTACTTGCAAGTATAAATGCTTAAATCTTTGAATCTAAGACCAAATTGCATCAGTGTTTTAAAAACAATAATAGTCATAGCAGTAATAATAATATGCAAAACAACAGTGGGATGTTTAGCTTAAAGATAACAGCTTTTGTTATTACCACCCCTGCTCAAACATTACACATGCAATTCAAGCAGCTATGATGCCAAATCATGACAGTGTTTACCAACAGAAAACAACACTAATAATCCCTTTGTCAATTTCCACTATTATCAGATTGTCTTTCATTTACTTATTGTCATTGGGAGAATATATCAGATATTATATGGTCAGTCTAATCAGACATTTTTATGGATTTCAAACTGAGCTGTTCAATGCACTCCTGTTAACTATTTATAAAATAATGGTTGGCTTTAGTTGAAGTTGGTTTGATTACTGCATACAGAAAAATGCTTCAAGTAAAAAAAAAAATACAACTCAAGGAATTAACATACTCAAGATTTGCATAATTTAAAATTAAAGAATATTGGTACCATGCTAATTTTTATATATATATATATATATATATATATATATATATATATAAAGAGAGCACATCGAAGTCAAATTGAGTGTTGACTTCAATGTTCACTCTTATATTTACATATGCTCTATCTGATATTGAGCACTTTATCCTATAAATATAGAACATCTTAAAACTATATATATATATATATATATATATATATATATATATATAATGTTTTAGAACATAATTTCTTCTATATATGTCCTCTTCCCTACAATCATGTTTGTTTCAGTGTTTGGATTTAAACACTTCCTCAGGGGAAATAAAGGTTTGGAATCATTCTGTTTATATTTGGTACGTTGTTGTCGTGGAGGTTGGTTTGTGTTATTGGTAATGTGGACTTTTGAGGAATTTGGTGTGTAAGTGTGAAATTGTTGATTAATGGTATTATCTGTTGGAATGTATGTTTTATCTTTTTATTGGTTGGGTATATCTTTTGGTTAGGATTTCTGAGTGGTCATTTTTATGGTTGGCTATCATTTAATTGGTTGATGTCTGCTGTTAGTGGACCTAATTCATGTATTTACTTTGATCCTTTGTCTAGGTTCTCATAGACATGATAGGGGTGGGGTGTTTTTTTCTTTCCAATTTAGATTTTTTCGGGGTGGGGGATATATATATATATATATATATATATATAATAGCATGTACCATATGGGGCTCTTGATGTGACTAAAAACAAGTATTTATAAGACTTTCCTACCCAAAAGAGAAAACCCGACTCCAAGTAAATAAGCATCTTTATTCTAACAATCAGTATTCACTTATTCCTTTTGTATTTAGAGTTAGTTTAAAACTGTAGGTCTGTTTATACAAAATAGACAACCTTAAAAATCAAATCATTACAACTGATTAAAGTAGAAAGCTTGTCATTACAGTATTTATACAAATTTGTAGAAATTATATCTAAGAGTAATTATCTAAGATTAATTAGTAGTTAAACAAGTACAAAGATAAGAAACTACCAATTAATCATGAAATACTAGGAAAATGTTCTGCCTATAATCACACTGAAGCATATGGGAATGATAAAAGAATATGGAAACCTGAGCTGAAGATAACTGCTAAATACGATGACCTCAAATTATAGGCATTTGGTGCCTTGCGAATTTCAGAACTACACAAGACAAAAAAATAGAGCTGGGTTCTAATTGCATATTCTAATTAGGATTTAACCAGATACATATTTGCCATGAGCATCTTGAACTTTATTTTAAATCAGTCTTAAAAATTTAAACCATTTTTTCGGTATGTCTACCTGCGGAAACGCCATTCATACACCGAAATTTGTCAGTTATCCATAATTACAATTGGCACCACTCTTCAGTATGATCAACATTAAAAAGCATGGACTACAAAATGCTAACTGTATACTTTCAAAAGGAGTTGGAATATTTGGAATATTCTTAGCAATGATATAAAGACTAGCAAAAAGATTCACTTCAGATGTGTTTTTTTTTTTTAACATCTATTTTTTTTTTTCGAGAAATTCACCTGGCAACTTTTGTTTTTTTTTTAATTGTGTTCTTAGCACAATAAGTATCAATAGTGTTGATAAGATGAAATTTCATGGATGCAAGAATCATATCTAGTACTTGTATTTTCAAAAACAATGTTTAAATGGAGATTTTCTCATGCTTAAAGTAAACCCTGTATACTCAAGTTATTCTAATATGTGTATGGGTATGTGTGTGTTTTCATTTATATATATATATATATATATATATATATATATATATATATATATAAGTATAGAATTATTTTTTATTTTTACAGAATGTCCATATAAATTTTTATCAACTGAATACAGAAGATATCTGCTTAGAATCTATATTTACTGCATCTTGATTTATAAAGATATACTTTTTTTTTTACTCCACATTTTATCACAAACAGAATCAAGACTGACAGAGTTTCATCTAAAGTTGATCATATCAGTAAGACTAGAGATTTTTTCCAGAATTAAGTATTCTACATTGTTTAGTTCAATCTTGGTCAGAGACGTAGGGTAGTAGGTGTTTAGTAGGTGTTTTCATTTTTCCTACAATAATGAAAATGCAAAATCCATTAAAAAAAAAAAAAAAAAAAAAAAAAAAAAAAAATATATATATATATATATATATATACTGGACATTTAAAATTCTACATCTTATACTGGATCAGTATCATCGATGATTTCCAAATATCAACAAGATATAACATTTTCAGGTTTTATCTCATCAGACTTTCAAACCAGACTTTCTATTTTAAATAAAAATTTACAAGAACTTAATCCCACCACATAACGTTGTATACTACGCTGCTGAAAAACAAAGATCCTCTTGACAGACAACAAGAATGTGTATTTACATTGCTTGGACTATTGTCTTCATCTTTACAATATGAGCTCTGATAACAGCAGTAGTGAAAAATAACTTAGAAAGTTAAAGGGAAATAACTACATGGCTACCAGAAGTGGCATCAAACATGGAATAAGAATGATATACCCCAGTAATCGAAAAGAAAAAAAAAGGGGTTCTGTTTGATGAAGGAAGAGCGTACAATGGCCGAAACTTCAAACATGGCAATAAAGATTAAGACAATAGTCCAAACAATGTAAATACTACCTCATCCTTCAGTGGTGGTTGTGTGGAGTAGGTGGGTAGCCAGAGAGGTCACACACACACGCACACACACACAAGGTGTTCGATGTTCTTTTCTTCTGTCTTCAGCCAGAAACACCAGACTTATATTACCCAAAATTCATATGCATTTTTGCTTTTTTGGGTTGTCACTTAATTGATGTCATCTATGGCCAGATAAATCTGTCAATCATCTTCGTTGGTTATAACTTTTCAAGCTAGTTGTCACACCCCACCCCTACCATACACAGCAGGGTATTTTTGTCAATAATATATCTTTGCTGGCTATCACCTGTGTTTCTGCTTTTCATGTTGCACCCTGCCATCACCATCCACACCCTGATATTTTTGTCAATGATATTTTTGATGGTCAAGGTAATATATTACAAGTGTACTTTGAAAGAAATTCAGCCAAAATAATTTTTCTCAAGTTAAAAAGCAGCAAAATATAAAGTGGCTCTATATAAATTCCTAACTGATCATATTTTTCAAGTTCTTGGGATTTTACTCATTTTGAAAATAAAATTAGTGATGGAGTAAAAAGAAAACTCATCTTCATGGCTTAAGTTGATGTTGCAAATGCTATCGAAATTAGTATGCTAGACCTGTATTGTCATCAACTGAAATATTTAATAGATTCATAAAATATTCAAGAAACATGTCTAAACTGAACTGATACCAACCAAGCCACAATTCAGTATGTAAGATTACATTCGATTTTAACGCAAGTTTTTCACATGTCAAAGATACTGTATTTAAATATTTTAAGTGACCTCAAAACAAGAGTTACTGTATTTATTTTATTCCTTCAAGTGTAGTAGCATGGTTATCATAGATGATCAAACAGAGTCAAATAGTGAGGCATCTGTAGTAAGGGAGTGAATTTTAACCAAAGACCATAAGCTGTGTTTAGTAAGCCACTATAAAAAAAAAAAAACAAGAAAAAAAACAAAAAAAAAACAAAACAAAACAAAACAAACAAACACACTAGTTTCATTCTTAATTATGAGAAACTTTCCTTCTTAGGTAAACTCCAAATATTACCTGCTAAAATTGATTAGAGTTTTAAATGTTAACACTGTTTTATCTTTTCTTTTTAAAATCTTCCACTTTCAGCTCTCTCTCTCTCATATATATATATATGATATTTTTTTTTCTACTTTCTAATGGTATTAATCTGTCTCCCTCCATATGCTCCAATCCATGACTTCCAAGTTCTTTGCTATTTTTCCCCCACTTTTTTCTACACACCCCATGTCTTACCTTGTCAGTGGTTGTTAGTGTCAATCTACAAAGATGCCATTCCAAACATCAAAATTATCATCTTAACATTATTCTCCACCGCCTCAAAAATCTTATCTGGTAACTTAGGAAGACTTGTGTCTAGAATGTGTGGGAGGGATGGAAAAGTTAAGGAAAAAGGTTACCCCTCCTACCAGAGTACAAAGAGAAAGCTTCAATATTTCACATACTAAATCCATAAATGACTATTAGTAACTTGGAAGTGGCATACCAAGAAATACCTGCTTTGTAAAGTATTGATTGAAAGATCTCTGCTGTCACTTGTCTATTCCATTTCTTTTATTCGAGTTCTTGGCATTTACTAACTTTGGGCTCTGCTAGGGCCAGTGCCAATAAATAAATAAAATACAAAAAGAGACTTGTGCCAAACTATTCTAAAATAGTACAAGCAAAATCAATGTCATGCAAACAGCTTTTTTTTAATTCATTGTCTTTATAGGTGCTGGAATTTTTCCTTTGATTCAGTTTGGAAAGGAATACTTTGTTGAATAATAAAAGTGCCAAAATATATATATTTTTTTTTAATCATCTCACTCCAAGCAAGGCATTCCACTGCCACTATTGAGCATGGGGCTACATAGGGGAAGGTAAAGAGAAGGAGTGGTTAGACATAGGGAATGTCAGGAGGAAGGTGACAGATGAGTAAGGATAGAGAGGATGAGGGTTGGACAGATGGGAAGAGTGTTTGATAGAATGGGAGCAGGTTAGTGTGTTAGGAGGTGTCTATTGACCTTACATTTAAACTCCTGGAGATTGTAGCCGTCGGGGAAGCAATCATTTGGAAGAGAATTTCACAGTCGGGAATTTCTTTAAAGAAATAAATTTGCCACAAAAGTTCTTTGAAAGCAATATAAAAACACTAGGCAACATCTATATTTTTAAACACTATAAAATTATTAACAGTCACTGATAGGATTTGGGAAAGGCTTATGTCTTTCATGATTATGACAATGTGCTATTCATATCCTACCAGCAACCACCTCTACATCTTCTGTTTGGTCTTCTATTTCATGTGTTTTTATTGGATACCATTCAATCAACCTTTGGCTTCATCTTTTATCTTTCCAACATTTACTACCCCTAGGACATAACATTCTTGGATCCATGTTGACCTTTTTCTACATAATTAGTTACTCTTTCCATGAATCATCCTGCCTTTGATGATGTTTTAAATAGTTTTGTTAATTCCACGTTTCACAATTGTCTTTCATCATCAGACTTTCCTTATATTTAGCACACTGACAAGATCTCAATGTTACTGAAATTATAAGTGAAAATTATTTTAGCAAGATAAAAATTCATCTGGTACACACAAGTATAAGAATACTTTTTATATTAAATTTTCCTGAAATTATAGATTATCAATGGAAAGGAGATAAAAAGTTTAAGATCTAAAAAGACTAAAAGTTAATGAATTTTTCATCAATTAAATATTTATTAAAACAGGAGCTGTCAAAATTCAATGAAAATCTATTATAATTAAACACCTTTAATGCTTGAAACCTAATAAGATATTGAAGTTATATGATTAAGATGCTCTCTGAAAGGGCAATACAAATGACAAAGGACTTGTACCAATGTTTTATTGATTATGCAAAGGTGTTTGAGAAAATACACCACATAGAATACAGAAATTATACAGCGAAACTATTGAGAACCCTAGAAGTTATGCCAGGATTCTTCATCGGAGGCCACAATTTAAACAATATAAGGTACGTGGATGATACAGTGCTAATAGCAGACACAAAAAGGAAACTACAAAGCCTCCTACAGAAGGTAGCTGAAGAGAGTGACAAGAAAGGACTACAAATAAACTGCAAGAAAACCGAATACATGGTCATCAGCAAAAAGGGCAGCCCAAAATACCAATTACAGGTAAGGGACCCTAAAATCAAGCAGGTACAGAAATTTAAATACCTAGGAAGTGTTCCTAACAGAAGATGGAGAGTGCGACACTGATATCTGAAGATGAATTGGCATGGCAAAAGAAGCATTCCAGAAGTTGAGTAAAGTATTAAGAAACAGGACAATTTCGCTAGAAACTAAGAAGAGAGTACTGGATTGCTATGTGATGTCAGTTCTTCAATATGGCAGTGAATGTTGGACAATATCTTCAAAGATGAAGGAAAAACTTGAAGCAACTGAAATGTGGTTCTACAGAAGGATGTTGGACCCAGCATGTGAGCAATGACAAGGTTTCAGAAAGGATGGAGACGAAAAGGAAATTAATACTGAGCATCAGGAAGAGACAACTAAAGTTCCTGGTGCAAAGAAGAAGGAGGGCTTGGAGAACCTGTTACTAACAGGCCAGATAGGGGGAAAAGGGAAAAGGACTGGGGAAAGCAGCGGATAACATATTTGAAGGACTTGATCAGGTGGATGATGGAACGAGGGTGGCATGGTGTAACAGGAGAAAGCGTGCTAAGAGCCCCCAAAAATAGGGAAATGTGGAAAGCTATGATTGCCTACGTTCTTAAAGGACATGGCACATAAAAGAAAAAGTAATTGAAATATGTCAAAAGATAAGCAAATAGGCCACTGCACTGAATGGATATGTATTGATTTCATATCGTACATCTTGCTGACACTTGGAGTCAATATGTTACATGTTAATTTGGTTCGATTTCAAGTTTATGTATCAATAGATATGTTGCTGAAGTAGCAATTTTCTTTTTATAGAAAAGTTAGTCATTAATCACTTGGAATTGGCATATTCTTGTGTGGAATGTCTGCAAAATATCACATCTGCTGCTCTAGAACAATTATTGCATTCACTATCATCTACAAAAATTAATTCACCCATATTGGGAGAAAACCTGAAAAAAAAAAAAAAAAAAAAAAAAAAGAAAATCAAGCTTTACTGCCCGACTACTTGGATATTTTTAGCTGCTCACAAGTGAATGAACAATCAAGTTGCAAATTGGAAAAAGTGGGAACATACATCCAGAACCCTTGGATAATTTTTTGCGTCAGTCTGAACAAAACTGGATAGTACATTCAACAAAGAGACTTAATACATCACACAAGAGAGAAAATTTTTAATACAGCCATCTCAAGATATTTACTTGGTAAGATAGACAAAGCCATTGGTTCTGTTAATCAGGATTTTTATTCATGAATTCTCCTGGTATTATCAGGAGAGAAGTGCATCTTTGTTACTAATTCTGCCTTTTCTCACAACACAACCAGTGAGAACATCATCTGACAAACTGAAACACTCCCCAAATGAATACTCTTACCCAGAAGAGTAGCCTGACTATACAAACCCATTATCAGAATTCCCTGTCCAAGTGTCACATGATCCTGAAAGTCTTTATTTCATTTTCTTTACTTCTGGACAGCAGGTGGTTGCTTAGAAACTCACACCTACATTTTTACTGCTAGTCACCATAAACCTATCGGCGAATCTAGGCCTGGATAAAATCATTTAGTCTGCTTGATTACAAAGGTCTTCTAATAAATTTAGCAGGTCTTATTGTTGCAATAGTTCCATTTCAGATCAATCCCTAAACAAACAAAACTTTAAAAAATACTAATAAATATAAACAGAAGTAGCTAAAACTTAAATGCTATGTCGACTGAAAGATTTGAAGTTGGGGAGGGGGCAAGGGTTAGAAAACAAATTATATCAGCAAATCATTGTTCACTACTGATAATCTAATATACAGATATCTAAATCCACATTTATAAGGGATATAGCTAATTATTGAAAATGAAATAATATACCAAACTAAGTTACTGTAGAAATATATCATACTTGAGTTCCTATGACCCTAAAGGGTTATGAGAATCAAACTATTGCAGCCATAGCAGTAGTGGTTTCTAGGGAAAGATAGCCAATGGAAACTGTTCTGAATTAAGTTTTCCTTCTAGATCAGTTTCCATATCAAAGCAAGTGAGTTCAGCTATTTAACCCATTAGTGAGGGGAGAAAAAATGAATTCATTGGTTTCCCAAAGGTGCAAAGTTGAAGGTAGTGAACAGTCAGAATTTCAAGTCAGTTTGCAAATGCATCTTTCCAAGTTGTTAACCATTACACTACCTGTCATCACTGTACCAGATTAGGATGAGGGTTCTCATTAGAAAACCTGCTATGCCCATCCCCAAAAATAAAGCTGAAAAGTGCTTGTAAAATGATGACTGCTATCAATGTTGCGTTCATCACTTAAACCCGTTAAGTATAATTGTTAAATGCTTAAGAGATAGTTAGCAAGTCTCATTTGCTACTAAATAAAAAAGCCTATAATCCAAGAGTAAATAGCACTTCTTAGAATCATATTCAAAATTAAGTTCACATTTCATTCACACACCTGTAAGGTAAATACAACATGTAACAAAGAACAAAGCAACATACTACAGGAAAAGAAAACATTTTTTTTTAATGGGGGGGGAAAAAAAAAATTTCTACAGCTTTGCCAGAAATATTTCTAGCACAAAATGAATATATACTAATGTAGACGAAACTAGGGTTGGTTTTGGATATCCTTTTATTTGCTAAAATTTAAAATGGTCAACAGCATGAAAAAACAAAATAATAAAAGAACAATTCTACTTCTAGAAAGAACAGATGCTGTGGTGCATATGGTAAAGAATTAAAAGAATACAAAGTCAATTCATAGAAGTTAATTCATATTTACTTCTGTAATAGAAATAGGAAAAACAAAATCTGTGTACCAACACTTGTTTAATTGAAGATCTGGTGTGAACAGTCCAACAGGCAATGTAGTATAAAAAGAAAAAAATCCAACCTTCTTGTTACAATAGGAAAAAAAAAAAAAAAAAAAAAAACACTTTTCTTCACTAAGCACAGAAATTGTACTTTCTCTCTTCCAAAGACCCCACCAAAATCTCCAGCAGTAAGCAAAGGCAATGCTCTTTATTCACCAAGTGATTTTTCTAATTAGCAACACCAGCTAAGAGAGGAAAGAAAATTAGCATAGCTTCTGCTACTCATAGCAGCTCTTTAGAGGCTTACAATTTTCTGGTAATTTTTCTTCAGCAGACCATGCACAAAACACAACCCCTTTTTTGGAGGTGAGTGATTTTTTCTTTCGAGACAACTTCTAAATACAAATTATGATGATAAAGGATCAACGCAAAATATGCATTAGAGCCACCAGCACCTAATTAATCCCATATGTCAAACATATATATATATATATAAGTTATGAATTAATTGAACATTGCTATAACTATATAATTATATTGAGTTTTATAATACTCATTATATTGAGCACTGTTCATAATAAAATAAATGCCAGAGCACTCAAAGTAAAAGACCTTGAGTCCTCTTCACCTGGAATTATATATATATATTTTACACACACATGCAAGAGTGCTGAAAAGTTTTAGGTGTAACAAAGAAATCTGTAACATATTCAAATGTTTGGGAAAATAAGTTAGTCTCAAGAAACAAATTGAAGTTTCATTTTTTTTTTTTGTTTCTCAAAAATCAAAGTTTCAATTTATTTAAGTGGCAGAGAGCAAGAAAGCTTT
Organism: Ascarosepion bandense; assembly: GCA_037127315.1. Taxonomy (NCBI): domain Eukaryota; kingdom Metazoa; phylum Mollusca; class Cephalopoda; order Sepiida; family Sepiidae; genus Ascarosepion; species Ascarosepion bandense. The sequence continues at coordinate 248,445 of JBBBDQ010001351.1, forward strand.
GCTTGATACTTAAAACAAACTCAAATCAAGTTGATGTTTAGTTTTTCTTAATTGTTAAAATAGTACAAATATTAGTAAAGATTCTATAAAATCCTTTTTTCAATATTCTGAGCTTATGCCCACAACCTTTATTTAAAATAATTCTGTCTGCTATGCATACATCTCTTACACTTTACAATAAATATTTATAGAATATGAATCAGCATTATCAGCAATAGCAAATCTACTGTTGGACAAAAGCCTTTGGTAACTCATGACAACTGCGACTACACTATTCTATGATTTACTAGCAAACTTTTCTTACCGTGTTTGCTATCTAGTGAGTAATCCACCAACTTTCTGCTCCATTTGTTATTCTGTTCTTGCTAAACGTCTTGTCACATCTATGAACTTGGCTTCTTCTTGGTTTCATGTTGATCTCAGATATCCCTAGCACTAGTCTTTTTCATTTGCTTTTATGCATTTGTAAGATTATTTTCAAGTGATTGTTAATTCCTATTCTGTACACCATAGCTGGCAGCTTATATTCATTACATACTTTGTGTTTTGAGCAAACTAGCAAAGATTTTCTCATTAGGTTTAGTTAAATGCTTTCTACTCTCCTGATTATTAGAAGTTGTTTTATTTCATTTCTATGGTCTTTCCTTAATGTCTGCGCTAAATGTATCATTGCACGCAAAAACAATGATGCCTTGTATTTTAAACAAATTATTTAGGTATATTGTATATTAAAGATATTGGTTGTTTACTGAATAATTGCAGCAGTGTCATAATTACTGTCAGGTAAACCAGAGATCAGTCAGTTAATGAAATGTGTGCTGTGGTGTAGTGGATATTGGCTCAGTTCAAATACCGGTTGAATTTATTGCATTCACTTATATAAAAATACCCTTGAGAAAGGTATTAATCAATTGCTTCTCCCTTCAGCTATGGGTTAAATAACAGGACACATTAGGTTCTATAGCCTTGGTTGGCAACCAATCTACCACAGAAAGTAATGGCAAACTACTGTGGGAAAATCTTTTGCCCAAGCATATATCACATGTCACTTAACTGATTTTGATACCCAGAGATAATGAGTATAATTTACAAGGTGAGACCTCCCTACCATTTTTATAACCATCTACAGCAAAATAGCTTAAAAACACACAAATAGATAAAAGTAAAAACTTGTTCCTCTGCTAAAAAAACATTTCATTTATTAAAGGAACTTGTACTCTTTTGTACAAGCATCAATTTAAACTTAAAAAAAAAAAAGAAAAAAAAAAAGACTAATAATGGTCAGTGAATTTTATCACACTAGCTTCATAGCTACAGACTAAGTTCAGTAGCATAAAAAAAGATTATATATAAACCTATTTACAAAAATAAGTGGGCTATGAGTACATTTTTAATTTAAAAGAACACAAATTTGGATTGTTTTACATAATCAACACTAACAAAAAAAAAAAAAAAAAAAGAAACAGTAGCACTGCAATTCCATGTTTATTTTATTCTTTTTTTAATTGCCATTATATCATTTTTATAACAATTCTATCTGAATAATCTGATATCTTTAAGAATGAAGTGAAGCTATTTATGTTAGACATCATTGACCTCAAAATACTATGGATTCACTCATGGATTACATGATAGCATCCAATATAATTAAAAGTACTTGATCAAATTCTCAAAAACCCTTAGTTAAAAAAAAAATTCTGATTTTAGGAAGTGGTTCTGCCAAGAACATTTCAACAGGTTTTATACACTCAAATTTGAAAGAAGGTATTTCTCATTTTCATATACAGTACTTTATAAATGTAATTTTTTTCCAGTCTGGAAAGAAAAATGATATAGAATTTACAAAACTTACAAAAAGAAAAAAATGAAATTCCAGCTATAATTAGTAGCACCTAGTTACCTATTTAGTTCAGCTTAGTAGTACAGTTTAAGACAACCACAAACCAATAGATTAGATACCTTCACTCATTTTTGATAACTTTTAAACTGAAGTTTAAAAAAAAAAAAAAAGTTTTCTTGAATCTTTCTTTAGTTTTAATTGAAAGGTAAATGATTAAATTTACTATTTCAAACATAAATTATATAAATTGGAATCTAAAATTTTTCGATTTTTTGGCCATTTCTGAGCAATTGACACATTTGTAAACAAAAGTTAATTCTCAGTTTGAAAATCCTTGCAAAAACAAAATATACATCTGACACATTATTATTAGAAAATTTAATATTAAATTAATCAGATTTACACAAGTCTTATTTATAGCATAAAATTTAGAATAAAACTATTTCTTAATCACCGAGTTGAACTTTTTGACCTGTCCATCATATATTAAATGTCTTGACATGGCAATCACAAGTGACAATCATTTTTTTTCAGGTAAGGGAAGGAAACAGAATAACATGACTTTTTTTAATTTACATAGAAATTACCATATAAAAACTTCAAATACACACACAAAACAAATTAAAGCTTATTTTAAAATAAGGAGGCAGAACAACAATGTTAAAGCTTGACATTGTTCCTATTGACCTTTTATATTAACTGTGATGATAAAAAAAAGGAGCTCAGCCAAACTATTTCCACAAGCCGCATATTCAAAGTCAAAATGTTGCATGTGAACCCCAGTTTGGCCACCCCTATCTATAAGCAAACTAGAGTTGTTCCTTTGTCTCAAGAAGGAAACAAAAGATTTGATTTTATGTTTATCTAATAATCTATTGGTTCAATATTTCAGGAAACCTCATTTTACCCACTCAAAACCTTTTTCCAGGAAAAAAAAAAAATCTACCAAACTTCTTTTAGTCTTCCAACAAAATGAAATATTTTCTCATTAAGAAAATTCTGTAAAGCCAAGAATAAATATACATTTAAATACATGGTGGATAAGTGGGAATTTTTGGTGAGCCTCATTTTTTTTTTTTTAATTGTGGGCAATATTTATTGAAATTTAGGAGCTCCAGAAAGATTTAATTAATTGTATTTTGAATGCTCAACCATGTGAAAATTGGTTTATGAGGTTTTATGTGAAAGATTTCTTGCTGAATGATTCTTAATGATTGTTTCAACCAGCTGAGAGGAATCATAATTAAATGAATTACTTCTAAAAGGTAATTTACCATTATGGCATAAAAGATGGTAATTGCTTAAAATCTTTAACTTCCATATATGTTACTTGGAACAAAATACTGGACCATAAAATTTTTAGTTTTGATGGAAAGTAAATATTTTTAATGCTAAACATAAATTTTGAAGCAAGTGAAGTAAGCCACTATAGTTTATATCAAAAGGTGATGTTACATTTCAAACAAATGCAAGAGAAGAGGTCTCCTTAATAATTAGTCTAGATTTATTTCTAGAAAAAAAAAAAAAAAAGCTTTATTTGGGGGGGGGGGCAAAAAAACAAACAAACAAAACAACAAAAAAAGAAAGTTTTTTTATATAGACATAGGCAAGGGGGAAAAACATGTAGTAAAGGGCCCCCAAAATCTGTTAGCCCAAGAACCTCTCAAGCTCTGAACCTGGCCTTGTCTATCATCTTAAATATTAGCATCAATAAACAAATGTGCAAATTTTCAAAAAATAAAATAAATAAAAAAATTAAAAAACTTAAAAATTGCACATTGATGGATGCTGTGAATCAAAATCAGTCTTTCTGAATGAAATTACAATTTAATAAAAAAGAAAAAATAATATCAGCATTTGTGCACTTTTTCACGAGTAAACAATTACAAAGATTTTCTGACAATCCTAAAATCAAAATTCCAAGTAATTTGAAAAATAAAATTTCTATTTTCATTCTGAGGAATTTTATTTTCTGAAACCCTCATTGTGAATGGAGAATGACTTTTGTTAGAGACATGCAGACGAACAAGTATGTTATTGCAACAGCAAAAGTTGTTCGTTTATTTCTAAATGGATAATTAGCAAATTTAATTAGTTAATGAAATATGCGTCCAATTTTTCATCGTTGACATTCATCCCACCTATGATGGAGCAGTAAAACAAAAGTTCAAGGAAATATTAGAAAAAAGTTGGCATATTCTGAAAGTAAACAAAAAACACAGTGTAATTAACAGATGAAAAGGCTTTGTCTTGTTTTTCTATTTACAAGCATTCTGTCACATGTGAAGACAAAAATTCTTTTGTTATTCAAAGGCATTTTTTATAGAAATTAGTGGTATTAACATTTTGTACATAGCAGAGGAAAAACAAAAAAGTGTATCCACTTAAATAGTGTGTGTGTTTTAGCAAGAGTTATACTTAACAGTTCCTTAATGTATCAAGTGTTGTATTGATGTAACAAGAAAAGTTAAAGTGACACATGCACCCTATCAGGATTATCTGCTGAAAATGCTACGAATAAATATTGCATGATTATTTCTTTCCTTGGATGTGCATTGTGGTGTAGTGGATATCAACTTGGAACAATAAATTAGGGCGCTGAGTTCAAATTCCTGTTGAATTCCTTGCATTCACTTACGTGCAAATACTCTTGGGAAAGGTATTAATCCGTCTCTTCCCTCCAGTTATTGGTTAAATAATAAGACAGATTGGATTCTATAACCTTGGTTGGCAACCAATCTACTGCAGAAAGCAATGGCAACTTACTATGGGATAATCTGCTGCCCAGTCAATCATGTCTTGAAAGAGACATGATCGTCCAAAGTATGTATCACATATGGCACTTAACTGACTGATTTCTTACCTCCTTGTACTTTTGAAAGAAACATTTTCAAATTTCTTTGAATAATACAACCCAAACTTATTGCAAACTGCACTGTTAGATTTGCAGTTTTCTTGGTCAAAAAAAAAAAAAAAAAAAAAAAAAAAAAAAAAGGTAATTTAAAATATAAAAATTTAATCTTTACTATGGCAAATATGCATAACACTAAATCATTTCAAATTTGTCTACATTTGTACAATAATATTGATTGTTGATAAGAAGAAGTTTACATATGTAAAACTTTTGATTTTATTTTTTGTCATATCTGTCCAAATTTTCCTTCCAAAGAAAGAGGAAGAATTTATGAACCTTAGCAATTTGACACCAAACATTAAATCCCACATGGACACCATGTCTAATGGCCCAAAACAAAAAAGCAAGCAGGAATGTATAAAGTTGATTATTCCCTCCCATCTATAGAAGGGAAAAGAAAATCAAAATAGGAGGTACTGATTGTGGGGTAACAACTCCAGCCCACTATAAGGGATATTATTTATTAAAGGGAAGTGACATTGCAAATGGAATGAGAATGATCATACCCCAGTGATCAAAATAAAGGGTTTGGTTTGAAAATCCTAGCAGAAGAAGTTCCAGAGCATACAACAGCCAAAATGTAAACATGGCAATGAAGATGAGGACAACAGTTCAAACAAAGTAAATACTACTTCATCTCTAAAGTATAGTCAGTTAAGTGCCATACTTGAAACACGCTTGGGCGATCAAGTCTCTTTCGAGACATGACTGACTGGGCAGAAGATTATCCCGCAGTAGATTGCCATTGCTTTCTGCGATAGATTGGTTGCCAGCCAAAGCTATAGAACCCAATCTGTCCTGTTATTTAACCCATATCTGGAAGGAAGAAACGGATTAATACTTTTCCCAAGGGTATTTGCGCGTAAGTGAATGCAATGAATTCAACTGGAATTTGAATTCGGCTCCCTGATTTCTCGTTCCGAGCCGATATCTACTGAACCACAACGCACATCCCTAAAGTATAAAAAACACAGAGTTCAGAAAATTATTAAAAAGGAGGCTTATCAGCAAGGGTCTAATAGAAAAGAATTTCTGAGTTGGCATAAAAACTCAAAAACATTGGGGAGTGCAAAAAGAAAGCAAAAAAAACGACTAATCTATTAGCAATTTAACTTACTGAAGTCATTGATAAAACTACAGTGATTCTCTAAGCATAGCTTAGATGTGGCACAAGGCCAAAAGCATGAGGGCACCAAGTGAGGATCAAGTTCACTACACAGTTATAATTATTCTAGCAAGACAAGCTTATTAACCATTATACCACATCAAGGTACCCAATGTTTATTTTTTATTACAAATGCGTGTACCAGAATTTTACTAGATGTAAGCAAATCTACTGTCTAATCTGCTTCAAAAATAAAACAGTGTTGAAAAAAAAAAAAAATTTAGAGAAGCACATTTGTAAAATTCCAAGCTATTGCATTTTAACTACATACGTGATAAGCCTAAATAGATTCTTGCGTATATAAGTATTTCAAACAACAAGTCTATCCTTATGTACTAGACGGAATCGTTTCTATTTTGAGGAACCAATTGTAATATTTTGCAAAACAGAAATTACTTTTAACTCAATCCATAGAAACCATTTAAGTTTACATATTGATTTATGGTAAAAAATTTTGTTTTAGAATATATCGATTCCATACCTGTAATTCACATGAAATTGTTCAAGTCCAAGTAAAAACCACAACTTTGCATATTGATTTTAAAGTCAGATATGCCTTTTTTTACTTGGAAGATTGGTATATAAAACTATTTATCCCCTACCTCCCACCAAACTTTGTGCTAAGCTAAACTTGGATATATTCTTTACTGTTATTCCTATTCAGGTTTTGAAACTTTCATTTTAATTTAAGATCTTAGAATTTTCACGTTTTCAAACTTTCAGCACTTTTTGTTGTTTTACATTTATAACAAAAAAATATTTATTATTTTACATTTATTCATTTAATTGAGAAAGGCACACAAACAATACTGAAGCAGCAAGAATTCAAATGAGTTTTGGTAAACTGATAAAGCCTGTTGAAATACTTTTATTGTATTTTCCAGTTTTTTTAATATGATGTAGTACATCAGGATCAAAATTGAAAATACACTGATTTTGCTCAAAGACTGGACAGTCTCAGTCCTTATTTAAAACTATGTTAACATAATAAAGAATTTTGTTGGCTACATGACATTTTCTGAAGCACTTCAATTCCAAATTTGTTCAAAGGGATATCATGGGGAACAGTTAAAGTCTTAAGCGAAACCACAACCGATATTACTTTAGTCTCATTTGAATCCCATAGTACAAGAAAAAAAAAAAAAAGCATACAGCTAAACCTTGTCTATCAAGCTGACAACATTCAATTCTAGTTAATGACAGAGATGGTCAAAAGCTTAACAAACAAGAAAAAAAATTGGATACATGACGTATTTAAAAATTGGAAAAACAAGTCATACACACTTGGGCAATCATATCTCTTTTGTTCCTATACAAAACAAGTCATACACACTTGGGCAATCATATCTCTTTTGTTCCTATACAAAACAAGTCATACACACTTGGGCAATCATATCTCTTTTGTTCCTATACAAAACAAGTCATACACACTTGGGCAATCATATCTCTTTTGTTCCTATACAAAACAAGTCATACACACTTGGGCAATCATATCTCTTTTGTTCCTATACAAAACAAGTCATACACACTTGGGCAATCATATCTCTTTTGTTCCTATACAAAACAAGTCATACACACTTGGGCAATCATATCTCTTTTGTTCCTATACAAAACAAGTCATACACACTTGGGCAATCATATCTCTTTTGTTCCTATACAAAACAAGTCATACACACTTGGGCAATCATATCTCTTTTGTTCCTATACAAAACAAGTCATACACACTTGGGCAATCATATCTCTTTTGTTCCTATACAAAACAAGTCATACACACTTGGGCAATCATATCTCTTTTGTTCCTATACAAAACAAGTCATACACACTTGGGCAATCATATCTCTTTTGTTCCTATACAAAACAAGTCATACACACTTGGGCAATCATATCTCTTTTGTTCCTATCACTGACAAGACAGAACTTTGCCATCCCAATTTGTCCTGCTATTCAACCCAAAGCTGGAAGGGGAGAAGATGGATTAATACTTTTAAGGATATTTGTAAGTGAATGCAATGAATTCAACTGGAATTTGAACTTGACTGATTTCTCATTCAAAGCTGATGTGCCATAACACACATCCCCACAAAAACAATAGTTGAATTCAAAACATCTTGAGATATATATATATATATATATATATATATATATATATATTTTTTAAACATGTATTAAATGATAGAGTCTTGCAGATTTTCTTTTGTATTTTCTCATTTTCTAAAGAGACTTTTTATTTCCAAATTATATTTATACAAATATTGTCCATATGTTAACCGAATACTTTCGAACGTCATCGTTCATCATCAGGGTCAAATTTTACAGTTTTACAATTTTAACCATCAAACAATTGCCTTGCAGTGGAAACATTACTACATTTTGAAGAACGATGACATTCAAAATTACTCGGTTAACATATGGACAATATTTGTATAAATATAATTTGGAAATAAAAAGAAAATCTGCAAGACTAAGTTGTGTATCATTTAATACGTGTTTAAAAAGAAAGGACGTTGTCAAAATATATATATATATATATATATATACCCACCCCAAAATACCTCCAATATAAGATGAACACACCACTGCCACTAGTGTCTTATGTGGGAGGTATTTCTGCTGTATTATATATATATATATATATATATATTGTATCCTGGGAGGGGATAAACAGAAAGAATAGTGCAAGAAATAACTTAACACTGAGGATAAATAGAGATTTATTATACCTCAGTACAATAAACCAAATACATGTACACCAACGAACAGTTATGTCTATATAATGGACTCTCCTGTCGATTTCGACGCATGAGCGTCTAACACAGACTACCACACAAAGAATTAAGTGGTGAAGGCTTGTGTAGCACCATCCACACCTTTTGGAACTGGTGATAACAAACAATCGGTGCAGAAGTCTGCCACAGATTGCATGAACAACAGACCTCAGTAATTTAACCCATAACTGGAGGGAAGGGACAGATTAATACCTTTCCCAAGGATACCAGTGCGTAAGTGAATGCAAAGTGTCTGACTGGAATTAGAACTTGGCTCACCGATTTCCCCCTCCGAGCTGACATCCACTGCACCACAATGTACATCCGTCTATATATATATATATATATATATATATATATATATATATTTCCAGTGAATACACTTATTTGAGTAGGGACTCCATTTATTTATTGAACGCCATATTTACTTATCTATATTTGTCTACTAGCCTGAATATTCCAGAAATTTTATTCCAGAAATCTTTGCACTTCATGCCAGAAACTGAACCTGCATCCCCCAGAGAAGAGGAAGCTAACGTCTCAAATATTCAGACTGATAAACAAAAATAAATATACTGTTTAATAAATAAATGAAGAACCTTCTCAAATACAAGTATCGACTAGAAATAGCATTTACAGTGATAAAAATGTTGGGTTAATAAAAAACAAAATGAATTTTAAAATTTTATGTTTGTGATTTTGTTGGCTGCTCAACAGGATCAGCTGGGCACCATCTGTGAGTAAAAAAAGCATCATGACGCAATTCACACCAGCAGAAATTTGGAAACGGCATGCCATACTGCTTGACATTCGTGCTGGAATCTCTGTTACAAGTATTTCAGAGTGTTCACATATCAATCTGAGTGAGAACAGTGCAGCAAATACAGAAAGAATTAGATGAGTCTAATTGTGATTACCAAGGTGTTTGGAGTGATCATTAGTGACAGCAATGTTATGCCTCAATTCATCTTCCCACAGGGCATCAAGCTCAACATGGATGCCAACATCAAGTGCCTTGAGGTGGTAGTGCTGTCCTGGATCAAGAGGGTGGCTGCTTAAAGACCCTTTGTCTAGTAACAGGGCCCTGCACCATGCCACACAAACAGGAGAACCCAGTCATGGCTGTCAGATAATTTCTGTGAACCTATCATTCTTTACATCTGTCCACCTAACTTCCCAGACTGCAGCCCCTTTGATTATTATGCATGTGTGTGGGGGAGGGGGGATTAAGAGATTAACAAAGCTCAAAGATAAACTAAAGGCAAAGATTATGGCAGCATTCACCAACATAAACAAGTAGACTGTTCAGAAGAGTTGCAGGAGATTCCGAAATAGTCTGGAGACTATGGTTGAAGCCAACGGCAAGTTTATTGAATAAATTTACTCTTTAGTATTTCAAGACATTTTTGTGTAATTTTGGTAAATATGAGATGTCAGTGTTATTTTATCATAATTTAGACAATTTATCCATCAGCCGTTAAGAAACAATAAAAGAAACAATAATACATAAGTAGTAAAAAAAAAAAGTTTAACTTTAGTCAAACATTAAAATCCTTTAAATCAATTTTATTTGATTCTTTCTACCCGTGTTAAGATTATAGGAAAATTTGCCAATAGATTTATACTAGACATGATTATGTAGAGAATATCTACTGTTCTACAAAAAGAAAAACTATGTTCTAACAAAAAGACAAAAACAAGCTGCTGGGGAGGGGGCTCTTTTATTGCTCCCTTAGTAAATATACACAAGTAATCCAAATATCAGCATCAGTTTTTCTAAAGAACTGAAAACTTATTTCATCCACCTTCTTTCAATTAAATTTTATTTTGTTGTAACAAAGCATTTTTTTTTTCAAAGAAACAGTTCACCAATTCAATTTGCAGACAAAAACTCAAGGTTATACAAAAAGGTTGACTATAAATAAACAGAAACTACTCGACACTGAAACTAAAAGACAAACCCAAACAAAAAAAAAAAAAAAAAAAAAAAAAAAAAAAAAATCGATTTTGTTTCAATCAAAATGCTTTAAAGACTACTGCCTAAATTGAGATTTTAAACAAAGGGTCACTTTTTCAAATTTTAAAAAAAAAAAAAAAAAAGAAAAAAAAATCAAATATATATATATATATATATATATATATATATATATATATATATATGCACACAAAAAAAAAAAAAAAAAAAAAAAACTAAAGCTGCAGCTCCAACAGCAAGTCTGCTAAGTGAAAAAAAAAAAACAAAAAAAAACAACAAAGAAACCAATAAAACAAGAAGTAGAAAAAGAAAGATACCTACTTATGTAATAATACATTGCTTGATGCCTAAATAACCAAGACACTGCAAGTGCACTCACTAGTGACACAGTTCAAAAGAAAATCAAATTTAGATTGCAACTTGATATTGACAAGAAAGGACTACAAATAAACTGTATGAAAACCGAATACATGGTCATCAGTAAAAAGGGCAGCCCAATATGCCAAATACAGGTTGGGGAAATACTAAAATCAAGTGGGTACAAAAATTTAAATACCTGGGAAGTGTTATAACAGAAGACAGAAAGTGCGACACAGAGATCCGAAGGTGAATTGGCATGGCGAAGGAAGCGTTCCAGAAGTTGAGTAAAGTATTAAGAAACAGGACAATTTTGCTAGAAACAAAGAGGAGAGTACTGAATTGCTATGTGATGTCAGTTCTTCAAAATGGCAATAAATGATGGACAATATCATCAAAGATGAAGGAAAAACTTGAAGCAACTGAAATGTGGTTTTACAGTAGGATGCTGCAAATATCATGGATCAAGCATGTGAGCAATGATGAGGTTTTGGAAAGGAGGGAGACGAAAAGGAAATTAATACAGCTGAAGTTCCTAAGACATGTAATGAGGAAAGAGGGCTTGGAGAATCTGATACTAACAGGCCAGATAGAGGAAAAAAAAGAGACAGGGGAAAGCAGTGAATAACATATTTGAAGAACTTAATCAGGTGAATGATGGAACAAGGGTTGCATGGTGTAACAAGAGAAGGCGTACTAAGAGCCACCGGGGATAGGGAGACATGGAAAGCTATGATCGCCTACGCCCTGAAAGGACAGGACACATAGAAGACTTAGTCTTTGATTGTTTTTATTTTTAAAGCAGTTAAAAACAAACACACACACAACTAAAACCAGAAAATGATAATGATACTATCAAACAATGATGGGCACCCCAAGCTTGTCTTGCTAAAACCTCTTACAACTGAGTAGTGAGTTCAATTCTCACTGGGTACCCCAAACCCAAAGCCTTATGCCACATCTAAGCAGCGCTTAGTAAATCAACTATCAAACAGAATGATTCAAAACCATACAATCCAGGGAATCTCAAACCAATTCCTTTGAGAAATAACTTATAACAAAATAGGTGTGCGCAACAAGATTTAAGTTTTCATTCATTTCCCCTGATTAACTTTTTCATATTTCTCTTTACCCCAACAATAATGACAAAAGATTTATTCCAATCCTCCCACCCCGCTTAAGTGGGGACATCATTTAATTACAGCACCTGGAATTCTTTCACATTTACAATGAATGAAGAACTATTTTCTTATGTATTAATTTATATACATTCCCTCTGTTTTACCCACTGTTTAAAGGCTACGTGATGATAGTTCTCCACAACTTCATCTTTTACTGCTCTCATCAATACTTTCTATTTTGTAATTTCTTTGCGATATTTGCTCTTTGTTCAGGATTTCTCAAGTAAATTACTCCTTTTCTCTGTTTCTCTTGCCATAAAATTCACCCTGTGAGTGTTATATTCTCCAGGCCAATTGATACTACTTACCAAAAAAATTATTTCCTTAAAATTCTATTCTGGTAGTTCAAGATATTGGGAATCTATTAGAATGATCATGTCATTTGTTTATACAAGTAAATCAGGAATCAGATGTGCCTCAATGTTTAGAGATGGAGCATGTGCGTTGTGGTGCATTGGATAGCGGCTCGGAACGAGAAATCGGGGAGCCGAGTTTGAATTCCAGCTGAATTCATTGCATTCACTTATGCTCAAATACCCTTGGGAAAGGTATTAATCTATCTATTCCTTCCAGTCATGGGTTAAATAACAGGACAGATTGGGTTCTATAGCCTTGGTTAGCAACCAGTCTACCACAGAAAGCAATGGCAATCTACTGCGGGATAATCTTCTGCCCAGTCAGTCATGTCTCTTTCAAGACATGATTGCCCAAGCGTGTATCACGCATGGCACTTAACTGACTGACTGCTCCATATCTATGGGGGGAAAAAAGGGAAATCAAATACCTGCACCTTGTCTTTACATTTTTTGCGAATGATTCAAAGTGTTTGTGTCCATAAAATATACGGATAGAAATGCTGATAAATAAGAATTAGGACTGTAAAATGAAGATTTGCTTGTTTGCAGATCTACATGCCCTGTCCCTTCAGGACGTAGGCGATCATGGCTTTCCATGTCTCCCTGTCCCTTGTGACTCTTAGAACGCCTTCTCCTGTTACACCATGCAACCCTCGTTCCATCATCCACCTGATTAGGTCCTCCATTGCTTTCCACAGTCTTTTTTCCTCTATCTGGCCTGTTAGTATCAGGTTCTCCAAGCCCTCCTTTTTCATTGCATGTCCTAGGAACTTCAGCTGTCTCTTCCTGATGCTCAATATTAATTTCCTTTTCATTTCCATCATTTCTAAGACCTCATAATTGCTCAGATGCTCGATCCATGATATTCGTAGAATCCTTCTGTAGAACCACATACCGAAAAAAACTACACCACTGTAGTTAATCAGTGTATTTTTCTCACGTTTCAGAAGATACTGATAATTACATCACTCACTACTGGTATGTTCGAAGCTAGCGTCCAGCTTCCAGACAAAAATAAACAGTCGTAACTTAATACAAACCTCTATACCAGTGCATGACACCACGGTCCTAACAGCACTTCTGGCCAATGTCTCAGACTCTTTTCATTGACCAAAAACATTGCCGACACACCAATCATCATCGTGCCAATTAGCATAAAATAACAAAAGTCAAAAAATCTATTTTTTTTTTTAGACCAAACTTATGAGAGAAGATACAGCTGACGAATTGACGAACTGTCTGGTGTGGGTTTATGCACATATCTATTACAAAACAGCAGCCCAACAAGCAAAACATCTTTGACGCTTTGACTCAGGTGGTGTGACGATAAATATTCACACTTACCAAACATGTAAAGTAAGGCTAATCATATGAGCAATTTTAAACTAGCCACTTGCCGATTTCTTTTATTTGACAGGCAATTTTGAAATTGTGTATTGGCAAGTGATTGGGTCTCTGCATGAAATGGTTTAAGGCAGAATATATCAAGATTTATTTATTCAGTTAACAGTTTAGAATAATTTGTTTTGAAAGTTCAAGTAAAGACCCAACATAAGAGATATTCCTAATAGCAGAATCCTTAAAACAAAGCAGAAAGAAAAGGGAGAAAAAAGAATATCTATGTGCAAAGTTAGTATTTCTTTTAGGAATGGAAACAAAAAACTCTCAATCCTCACCTTAGGCAAAACAATTCATTTCAGTAGCGTTTGGCACATTTCTAGAAAGATGCCAGAAATTAAGGAATTTGTTGCAGAGAGAGAGAGTCTTGAACACTCAGCTGGCAAGAGATTTGTTCCATCATCTGTCATTGCAACACCAGAATGAGTAAAACATCCATCATTCCCCAGATTGGATCGACCTGAACTAATCACCTAATGTTTCAGTAACTTTTTTTCTTTTATATATTCTTGTTCTGAAAAATCTTGTTGAAGCATGAAATTCACTATGCAATGTTTATTCCCAATAACTCTGCTGTCTATGTCTATATATGCTATCTTTGATATTGAGCACTCTCCCCTTATAAATATAGCAAATTTTAAATGTAACACAAGATTTTATGCTTTTACTTAAATTATTTAAAGAAACCAAAGTAGACAATTTACAAACAATATGATCTATCAGTCACAAAAAAAAAAAAAAAAAATTATATTCCCCTATTCAAATCCAGATCTTTCTCGCATATCAATCAAGTACCATACATGATACACACTTGGGAGATTATGACATTTTTGATCCATGATTGACTAAGCATAAAATTTTCTCACAGTAGATAGCCATTGCTTTCTGCAGGAGACTGGTTGCCAACCAACGCTATAGAACCCGATCTGTCCTGCTATTCAACCCATAGCTGGAGGGAGAAGAGATGGAGCAATATCATTCTCAAGAATATTTGTAAGTGAATGCGACAAATTCAACTGGAATTTGAACAGTTTTCAGATTTCTCATTTCAAGGCGATATTCATCATACCACCAATGCACAGTCATTCTCTCATCTATCTATTACTTACTAGCAGTATAGCGCGGCGTTGCTCGGGTGTAATAAAAGCTTTAAAACTAATCCATGGTCCTGGAGCTCAGACTCTTTGGATGTTGGCACGAAAGACTAAAAAGCAATAGTTGTTTCCAGTTAAAGTGAAACCGTAGACTGAAAGAAAAATGAATGGATGTAAGTCAAATTTTGAAGTTTTTTTTTGTCGTAAACTGAATTTTGAAGGCTAAATAAGTCCTCTGAGTAAATGGTATCATGGCCGAGACTAAGAACTACAATTATACCTACTTAGAGCCAAACCTGAAGCAAAAACTAAAATAAAAGGGTAGAAAAAATAGACATACAGGCAGATAAACAGACACACACAAACATCTTGCCTATTATAGATTTTCTGCACTATTGTAAGAACTGCAACCTTGAAACTTCTGAATATTGTTTCTTATGTCTTTGTCTATGAGTATCAAATTTGATTAAAATCAGACCACTCCTTCTATAACCCGATTTTTTCGATTATCGATTCACTATTTATCAGGGGTACCTTGACATAAAACCTAGCTAAGAACACTCGCAGATGCTAATAGTACAACTGTGTAAATTTTCAAGAAAAAAAATCAGTTCAGCCGTTTCGGAGTCTATAGGTAATGGATACATACACAAAGTTTCATTTATAAATAAGTTTAGATATATTTTCCTGTTAAAACAGATTGACAGGCTGAAAAGGTTAAGGCTGTATTCTTAATTTAGTATTACTAACAGAAGCTAAATTAGAACAAAGTTGACTACAAATAAGCAAAAAAATGTGTTTATTTTTAATTGAAGAAAATGGAGTAATAATTTACTGCTGGTACTTAAATTCATTGCCATCAAGAATTTTCCAATTCCATTATTAACCTTTAAGTCCTTAAGAGATTGAAAGATTAAAGGCCCAATTATTGAAATTGGTTTTAAAGAAAGTGTTTGTTTTGAAGTGTTTAAACTGAGGACAGAAAGCGTAACACTAAAATTCAATAACAGTGGGATAGTGGAAGATGCCTTCCCAAATCTATGCCAAGTATTAAGAAACAAAGAAAAGGGTACTGAACTGTTATGTAATATCAGTCCTCTTATATGGCAACAAATGCTGGACAATCTCTAATCTGAAGAAACTTGAGGTAAAAATGTGGTTCTACAGGAGGATACTCAGAATACCATGTACTGAACATGTGAGCAACAACAAAGTTTTAGATAATGGAAACAAAATGGATACTTATACTCAACATCAGAAAGAGCTAGTTGAAATTTCTATGACATTTCTGGACTTGGAAAATTTGATATTCACAGGAGAGATTAAAAGTAAGAATGAAGGGAAATAATACACAACCTACCTAGTGAGCTTCAGCAAATGAATGACGGAACAAGGTTTAGGAAAGAAAACAAAAATACAATGTATTAATTACAACAAATGAGAGGAAATTGTGAAGAGTCATAATTGCCAATGTCCTGAAAGAACATGGCACAAATAAGATTCAAATAATTTTGCTTTTATACATACTAGGTACATAAAGTTTCAACTAAGATGCTACCTAAATTATTGTGATTTATCAAATGATTTTTTCCTAAAGAATGATTTAGATGGGTGGCATTCAAAACCTGAGTGAAAAGAGTTGATCTGCTTCTAGCAAGAGCAAGGGAGAGAAAATGTTGTAAAAGGTGCCATTGTTTAAATCAGAAAAGAAACTGAGGAGAAAATAAAACAAGAATAAGAAACAACGAAAAAAGTTACCATATTTGACAGCATATCGGATGCACTGTTTTGCTAAATATCTTTCAAAATTCTGTCTCATATGCCACATGTAGGTTTAAAATTCACAACAGTCGGCTGAAATTAGCAACCAGGTAACTCAGTGTAGATTTTAGAGTAATTTTCATATACTAATTATTATTTAAAAGGCTATTATGCAGATTGAAAGTGTTATCACTGATAATATTCATCACTATTAGTACTTTGTTTCACTAAAATTATATGCATTAAATTCAAATTATATATTTGTAAAAAATTTATTTCATTAATATTTTTCTTGTGATAACTTCTGGTTGCATTGGTATAAATAGTCAGAATTTTTATATCTTAATTATTCCACTAAGTTATAAGATGCAGGTTGTATAGATTATATAAAAAGGAAAATTTTTGATTGAAATTTACCCCTAAATGGAACGGAAGATGACTCATTATTTAACAACAATGATAGTAGTATTGAAAAGAAATATCAGAGTTTTGATAACAAAGACAACAAATTTTATGGATTTGAAGATGAATAAAATTTTAATGGTAATTCTACTGTTTTTATTCAGTTGTAATAATTACTTTATTTTTATTTTGTTTTCTTTCTTTTGGATATAATAATAAAGTTTTTATTGACTCGTGTTCCCTATTATTTTTCATTTAATTGTCATCATGGCTTGTTTAACCAAAATCATATCTCATAAATATAGCTTAGGCTGTACCATTTGCTAATAATTTTGCTATTTTTTTTTCTTGATCTGCGCTGCTTAAATTAGGTGTGTCTTATACACCTGTGCATCTTATATGTCGTTAATTACGGTAGATAAAAAGCAAAGATAGTAAATGACAGAGCAAACTTAACATCACCCCTTAAGAGTGAAACAAAAGAGTTAAAGAAATCTCCCTAAAAATCTAAAACACAGAAATAATTCAAAATAAAAAATGTCACTGTCAGCAAAATTAGCAAAAATCATAGATCATGTAGCAAAAACATTGTGTACACATTTTAATCTTAAATATTCTTAATTGTAATTTATTTTAATATTTTGATCTTAATTTTCTTGTGCAATTTTAAATATTTTGTTGCCCAACTGAGAGTAATACTGAAATGCTAAGAAAAATGTGCCTATAATCTTCAAATGTTTGGGAAATGATTTTCTATTTTTTGATCATCTTCCAGATTGCATTTGTTTTGGGATAAACTTTTCATCACTGAAAACCTGCAAAAGCCGTCATATAAAGTGAGTACCTCATTAATATCAAACAAAGATAAAGCAATCATCTCCAAAAATTAACACTTTAGAGAATTTGATAATCTTTGGATAGAATATCAAATATCAAGGGTGTCTCACTTGATCACATGTTTAATTTTCACCAAGAGCCCTGTTCTTATAGCCTTGCAGACTAACCAAACTATGTGTTTATAAGATCGTTTTGCAACTAAGGTAATTGTTTACATCCTAGTGGCACAGGTGGACAGCACATTAAAGACAGAAGTAAAACAAAAAAAGTAAAGCTGATTCTATACCAATCCTCATCTTTGTTGATTCCATATTGAAGTTAGTTTCACCCATTATACTTCAGGATGTGTGTTGTGTTGCAATGGATATCAGCTCAGAAAAAAAAAAATACCAGGGAGCCAAGTTCAAATTCCAGTAATTTCCTTACATTCACTTACCTTTTCCAAGAGTATTTGAATGTATTACTCCATTGCTTCTTCCTCCAGCTTAGAGTTAAAAAGCAAGATGGATTGAGTTCTATAGCCTTGGTTAGAAACAAGTCTACCACAGAAACTAATGACAACCTACAGCAGAAAGCCTTCTCCCCAGTCAGTGATGTCTCTTTCGAGATATGATTACCCAAGTGTGCATCACATATGGCACTTAATTGATTAATAACAAGCACCAGAGGAAGTCACTTAAGGCTCAATGTAAAACCTGGTATTGATTATAAAGACTGCAATAAAAATCTGTAATACGATATTTTAGTTTTTTAAAAATAAATAAAAAAGAAAAGAAAAGGTTTTTACCTATGACCAATGGATCGGACTGTGACATTAATGGATTAAATAATGCTGATTTTGTATCCTAATCATACATCTAATTGACCTTGTGTCAAACTAAAAAAAAAATCCCATGATTTTTACAAAGAAATTGTAAATTGCAAGTTATATGCTAAAGTTAAAAAAATTTTATATATATATATATATATATATATATCAGTTTCTGCAAATGGTTCCAGCTTTCATTACTAAACTCTTGCCACATTTTTTGATGACAATATTTGAAAATGTTCAGTTCATGCAGTAATTACATGACTATATAAAAAAAAATTAGCCATCAGCATATGAAAATCTTTAAATATAAATAAATCCTTCATCAGTCATGCATATTTTTGTAAGCACTATTTTCATTTGGACTATTGTCCTCATCTTTGTTGCCATTTAAGGACAATAGTCCGAATAATATAGTGCAAATACTACCTCATTTCAGAAATATAGACAAATATTTATGTAAGGTTTAAAATTCTTGCACCAAAAGTCTTTAATTTTAACACTGAAATAAATACAAATTTTATGCTGACAGTGACCAAAAGAAACAATTTGTTCAAAGAAATCTTAAAGTTTATTTCCAAGACAAAAGTTTTTGAAATTCATGTTTCATCTTAATGAAAAACTTATTCGTTCTAAATCTGATATCATTGAGAAAGTGAATTCAATATTTTAAGCCAAATAATTATAAAAGGTACAAAGGTTAAAAAATAAAAAAACAAAAGTCAGAAATGATTCCCTATTTTTAATTGTAGATTAACCCTCATTTTATACATTTTGGATGTGAATGTTTTATCTTTCAAAACAAACGGGTTTATTCAGCAGTGTTCACATCTCGTACAAGGAATATATATCAGGTTTTAAATCTTTAATCAGACATTGTTATATTTTAACTTTAAAAGTAATCAATTATCAACCTATTTAGTCATTGTTAATAAGAAAAATGCCTTTAATGTGAAGCAAATACAAATGTTCTTAGCCAGAGTTTGATTTGCCGATTTTATTCTTCATGACAACCATACCTCCTTCAGACAAAGAATGTCAGTCAATCAATTATGTAGAACGTATCAGAGTGCAGACACAATCCACTTGTAAATATCTAACAATTATTGCAGGACTTCTTGGATGCACCAAGAACTTTTCAGTACCTTTTTATATAGTTCCATTTATATCTTGAAGCTACAGTAAATTGGGTCATCATTCATAACAGATATACAACAAAGTTAATCAAATGGCACTGAATTTCCAGTTCATTCGCTTTTTCTTTGATGAGAATGTGGATCTTAATTGTGTGAAATGGAAAATGTGTCCATATTATTGTGGAATGCATTTGTGTCACATGAAAACTAGGTGTGGGCAGCTATCACAGCTTGGAAAGGATTCTGCCTAAGTAGTTTAATGCTCCAATGATAGTGTTTGTTTATTATGAAAACCCCAAAATACAGTAATGTGTAACAATACTATTGTTCTATTTTGAGGAATGCTTCTCAATTACATACAGCAAGCTTTTTTTTTTTCTAAAAGTGATACAAAACTTCTGACTAAAATACATTCTGCTTATTCACAATCATATTAGTAAAATATTTTAGATGTATTTTATCCTAGTAAGAGGGTAGGAAAGTGTCCTAACTGGAGATGGAAAATGCAACACAGAGATCCGAAGGCGAATTGGCATAGCAAAAGACGCATTCCAGAAGCTGAGCAAAGTACTAACACACAGGAAAATCTCACTGGAAACAAAGAAAAGAGTGCTGGACTGCTACGTGATGTCAGTTCTTCAATACAGCAGTGAATGCTGGACAATATCATCGAAAATGAGGACAAAACTGGAAGCAGCGGAAATGTGGTTCTACAGAAGGAAGCAGCGGATATCGTGGACTGAGCACACAAGCAACAATGAGGTGTTGGAAAGAATGGCAACAAAAAGGAAATTGATACTGAACATCAGGAAAAGACAACTGAGGTTCCTGGGACATGCAATGAGGAAGGAGAGCCTGGAGAACCTGATACTGACTGGCCAAATAGAAGGAAAGAGAGACAAGGGAAGGCAGCGGATAACATATCTGCAGGGCCTGATCAGGTGGCTGACAGAACAGGGGTTGACAGGAGTAACAGGAGCAAACATACAAGGAGCCACAAGAGATAGGGAGACGTGGAGAACCATGATCGCCTACGTCCTGAAAGGACAGGGCACATAGAAGAAAAGAAGAGGGTCATTGAAAACCTTGAGTTTTCAAAATGATAATTTTTGAAAACTCAAAAAAAATTTTATATGAATGTTCTGAGATGGAGCTGAATTTTAAGCATTCTGAGTAGACAATTTACTTATATTTTCTGTATCAGAAAGTATATAGGATGGTCATTAAATTTGTAAACATTTGGCACAGAATTTTAAATTTGTACAAATGAAACCATTTAGTAAAATTTTAAAATATATAATTTAATAAAAAGAATATGTAAATGTTCAGGTTCTTTAATTTTTTTCTATAAAGCCTATAATTGAGAATGAACCTTTGGACAAATGCTGGAGGGAAGGGTATATCATTTCACCACATTTACTCCACCTAAATACGAGAGGGCGGTGTATGTAAAAACATGTTTACTCTTTAAAATTTGTTTGGTAATTTTAATAAGTTAAAATAAAAATTTTAGAGTTCAAAAAGGCATCAACAAAGAGAGTCCATGTTCAATTTAAGAAAAAAATTGATAAGGTTTTATTTGTACATATTTATCAAAAGTTTTAAATTGATTTAAGACTGTACGACTGGCAAGTTGCTAAGGAGATCACACACACACAAAAAAAGTCAATACAGGCTTGTTTGTCCAATACTGTTTAATTGTAATTTTTGTACAAAGTTATTTAAATATTTTAGCATATTGCTTTCATAAAAAAGTCTAACAAAATTTGAACAACTTAAAGAGTTGAACATATTGCAAGACCAAAATGAAATACAAAGAAAGAAAAAAAAAAATTATATTTTCAATGCAACTTATAAATGTTCAAAATTAAAAAAGGATTTAAGCAAAAAATTACACTGCAAATCTTTAATATGCATATTAATATATATTTAATACTGGAGTATAAAAAAAAAAGCTTTCTAACATGAAATATGCAGCACAATCCAAATAAAAAGATATTAAAGCTTCGCCTAATTTAGATGATCATGAAGTAGTACAATTCAAGACAGCAATCCAGTTTGTTTTCAATCCATATCACCTTCCACAAAGTGTAGGTTATCATTTCTTCCTATAGGATTAATATAGGACAGTTCCTGATGAAATCCCCAGGATTGCCAATATATTACAATTACCCTATATTTCCTTTCTTCTACAAACAGTTTTATTATAATATAATAGTAGGGAAGACAAACATGGGGGATGGTTCCTCTTTGAACAGTTCTTAACAGAGGAAAAAAAATGAATGAAGTTCTGGCATAAATGCCAGAGGAGACTAGAAATTATTCACTGTTCTAGGGCTGATAGATGCCATTATGGTAACACCAGTAAAATGTGCTAGACCTTGATAGCAGACTAGAAAAATATCTATTTGAAATATATGCCATTTTTGTTATCTGGATACTGACCACATTTGCATATTTGAAGACATACTTTTCATATTTGTTATATCTTCACCCAAAATGCTGTTAAAAGATGAAGCAGACAATGTCTCTATTAATCAAGTAAATACTCAAACATGTGCCCTATATATATATATATATATATATATATATATGTGTGTGTGTTTTAGTGCAAAGAATTTATAACTAACTGGGCAGTTTCATGAGGACACCATTATGATGCCCTCATTCATCTGAGCTGGTTTTCTTGCTGAAAAACAAAACCAGCCTTGATAAAGAACAGCATCATAATGGTGTCCTCATGAAACTTTAACTGAGCAGGTTCATGCTGACTTCAAAGTCACAAAAATTTTTTGCACTGAAACTATCAAGGTTCTATCCCCACCCCAATACTGAGCACTAAAAAAAAAAAAAAAAAAAAAAAAAAAAAACTTGCTTACCAAAATACCTTTTATCAGTAATACGACTGAAAACAAAAAAAAAAAACAAAACAAAAAAAAAAAAAAAAAAACAAAAAAACAACAATCTT
Source organism: Ascarosepion bandense (assembly GCA_037127315.1). NCBI lineage: Eukaryota > Metazoa > Mollusca > Cephalopoda > Sepiida > Sepiidae > Ascarosepion > Ascarosepion bandense. The sequence continues at coordinate 271,405 of JBBBDQ010001351.1, forward strand.
GATGCTAAACATAACTCAGCACACAAAGTTAAAAAATTTAAATTAGACTAAAAAGTATTAGTTTTAAACTTTAAGAGAAACTTATACATGGATAAAAAAAAAAAAAAAAAAAAAAAAGAATAAAAGTGTGACTTTTTATTAAAAATTTTATTATGACAAAAATAAAAAGCATTTTATCATTAAATTTTGCTTACGGCAAAATATTCTCCTTTAGCCTTGATTACTGCAGAGAAATGATAAATTTTTGGCATTCATTGCGAAAAGTATTGCAAAGCATAAGTTTGGTAACTGATTACATTCTTTTTTCCATGACTAAGAAGTCTTTTTTTTTTTTTTTTTACTATTCTGTAAAGTTCATCCAATACTAATTCTGGGTCAGCTTCAAAGTTTTGAATTAGTGTACATGTGTATAATACACACAAGTTTTGTTAAAAATGACAAGGTGCAGTGGTTAAGTCCTTTTATATAATTTTTTCATGCGATCTCATTTTTTCTTTTCATCAGATGAATTATATAAAAATTGTCCAAATGTTTTGCTAATTCAAATGCTTTTGGCTATACTTTTAATCATTACCAAGGATAAATTTTATTTTACTTTTAACTGAATATATAGATTTTTTTTATGCATGTATCTAGAATTATAGGGATGTTTTCTTTTCCAAATAGTCAACACATTTTTAAGAAAACTTGCATTAAAAGTGGGATTTCTGCCTAAATACACTTATATATATCTTCCCAAAGATTTACTAAAAAAAATGAGCATATATGATGATGAAAAAAAAAAATAAAAAAATAAAAATAAAAAGGCCCAAACTTAATAAAAACAAAGTTTTATCAAAGTCTTTGTTATTAAAGGGGAAATTCCAAGATGTTTTGATTATCAAATTATATTTTGATTAATTTTTTTTCTTGTGTATGGGAAATTTTATTTTGTGGTGAAAAACAGAATTGGAAATACTTGCCAAAATTAAATAATTATCAGATTTTAATGAAACTTTCAGAGCTTATTCACAAATAAATGAAATTATTTTAGAATTGTTTTTTTTAACATCTGTTACCCTCCTACTTACAATTTCTTGAAAAATTTCTACGCAATAGCCCCTAGAATAATTGGCAACATAACTTACCGCCCACCAAAAAAACCATTAGAACAATACAACAGACTACCCACAATGTATCACTGACCTGTATATATTGTTGAGCAAAATCACAATGCATATGGCCTGATGATTGTGTTCAAGCATGAAAGAAGGCTGCCTTTGGGTACTCATATATATATATATATATATATATATATATATATATATATCTCTCTAAACTTATTTATAAAGTGTGTGTGTGTCAGTTACCTATAGACTCCAAAACGGCTGAACTGATTTTCTTGAAAATTTACACAGTTGTACTGTAAGCGTCTGCGAGTGTTCTTAGCTAGGTTTTGTGTCGAGGTACCCCCGATAAATATTGAAAATCAATAATCAAAAAATTAGTTTATAGAAGGAATGGTCCGATTTTAATCAAATTTGATTACACTCATAGACAAAGACATAAGAAATGATATTCAGAAGTTTCAAGGTTGCAGTTCTTCACAATAGTGCTGAAAATCGATAATATATATTTATTTAAAAGGCAAGATTGTGTGTGTGTGTGTGTGTGTGTGTGTGTGTGTGTGTGTGTGTGTCTGTTTAGCTGTCTGTATGTCCTTTATACAAATCCACAATTTTTATCCGATTCTCACCAAACTTCACACAAATATTCTTTAGGCTGAGTCTGAGCTCCAGGACCATGGATTAGTTTTAAAGCTTTCATTACACCCGAGCAATGCCGGGCTATACTGCTAATATATATATATATATATATATATAGATAGATAGAGAGAGCACAACAGATGTGTTCAATAAAAGTTTGTAATAGAATTAAGTAAACTAATTTTGTCCTTTATCAGAAAATAATTGTTTATATGGAGTCAAAGTTGAATTTTGTAAAAACAGAAAATAATACTCGATATGAAAATGTTATAGAAAATGGTAAGACACACAGATGAAAAACATTAACTGACTAGCCTTTAAAAAAAAATCATGATAGAAAACAAAACAAGCTCATAAACCTATATAAGCGATCCAATTAGGTTTTTTGTTTCTAAGAAGCAGCTGTCAAGACAAAGTTGAAGAAAAATTTGACTTCATGAAAATCAAACTTATAAATGTACATAATATTGTAAAGAGTAAAAAAATAATAAAAAACTGCAAACCATTTGTTTTGTTTTTAGATGGTGTCTGTTTTTGTAATTCTCTTCGCTTATTAATTAATTCTTACCTTTGCAGTAATGAAATGAGTTAAAAGTCAATTTTTAAAAAAAAGTTTATTTTGCATCAAGTACACAGGCAGATATTTTAACACATTTCTGAAAGTGGGTTAATCATTTCAAGCACATACAGAAATCACTTTAGAGTAAAATGCACTCTGATCATTAATTTGCTATTCAATGACCTTCATAGACAATTTCTTCTTCAATTGCAAATCCATTGTGTCCTCTCATAACACACTTGAATACAATTTAATGATCTGCATGAAAAATTAAAAACTTTCAACAGCTAGGAAGCAACACAATTAGAAGAAAAAGAAAAAAATATTTCAATCAAAGTTAAAAAAAAGTTTAACCCATGAAGAATTAACTGACATGTCTGCCTACAAAACTTTGCAGTCAGAATAATGAAGGTAAGACCAATCAGCTAAGTGACAAATTTTTACTCACATTTATTCCTGCTCTGTCCACGATTTCTTTTCTAAATTAGCTGAAAAGAACCCAACATATATTGCCTAAAACCATTACTCTCATGAAAAATATGAAAGAAAATTAAGTTGGTCAACATTATCAAGAAAGAATACTGTCATAAATAGTTTTTCAGTTTCAGAAATGTGTCTTAAAATAGTTAAGATTAAAACAGCATTTTCCCTTGATTTTCCAGGAGTTTTCACACTAATCAGGGATGATGGCTTGTTAAAGTTATGGATACAGGATAAGGTTGTATTAGCCTATGGCTAACCATCCGATGATGATGATAAGAAAAGTTTCTTTCCTAAACTTGATATCTCTAAATGTTTGTCTTTTTATTATATTCCCCAGTCTCCTGTTCTTCTATCCAATAACACTAGCATATTAAGGGCTGTACTTAGTTTTCATCAGACCCTCAAATGTGCCCTGTTACGGTCAAAGTTTCCAAACCCTCTTTCTTCATGTGACCAAAAACTTCAACAGAAAATTATACAAGCTCATTAGGTAGGTTACTTGAGTTTCTCACTTTTTGAACGGATTTATACTGTAATAATAAAATCAGATAATATGATCTTGCCATACTAATGAAGTGTTTAGATTGCACCAAAAACACGTCAAAAGATATTTTGTAAATATTAAATTGTCTTTATGTATAACATTAAATAATTAACCATAGTACCAAATTTATCTTGAAAGACAAAAAAATTTTCGATGATTAAAAGCTGGAATTTTAGATTATACATTTTGTCCTAAATATCTAAGTTTTCCTCTTAAAAGATATAGAAATTTTTTTTTTTTTGGTAATTGAATACAGAAATGCAGATTGGTTAGAAAGTGAACACTTATGTTAAAATGAGGTTTATAGTGGCTACTTTTCAAAGTGAGTCAAGTGGTACATTAAAATGATTTCCTTGCAATGTCTAATTCATAAAACTCAGTTTAAGGGTAGTGTGGTGGGGTATAAAAAAAGGGTGGGAGAAAAAATAAAAGAGAATGAAAATGAAAGTATGACTGAAAAAAAAAAAAAAAAAAAAATGGAGGAAAAACATTAATTTTTTTCATTAAAAGGTTGGGTTAAGGAACAGGTTTTTCACACTCCACCCACGTCTATTGAACAGGTGAAGAGGCTCATCCCTTGTTCCCTGTTTAGGATGTGGTTTCCGGCTTTCTCTTTTCCAATCTTTTCACTATTACGTAGCTCCCTGCACACCAGTGGCCTTACCGCCTTGCCTGGGGTGATATGATTTAAAAAAAAAAAAAAAAAAAAAAAAAAAAAAATCTGAAACAGGAGGTAACGGTAAAAAGCAAAATATGAAGAGAATTTATTTATAGCTGTCGTCATTGGAACTCATTGCCAAGTATTGGGGTGCTCATCAATATTTCTTTCTGTGTGTAAAAAGTTCTATGTTGGATCTGAAGAGATGTTCACAGGTTCAGGGGATGGAGAGCTCTGACTTTTCTTTGGGCTCCCATTGTCTCTTCTAGTGTTTTTAAAGGATGTTGATTTTTGTAGACTGCCATTCAATCTATGTACTATATTAATATAGTACCAACATACAGGTGTCGGCACTTTTGCCCAAAATTAAAGTATCTATACAATAAAAAATATTACAAACACAACCACACGTATCCATATATTGGCCAGTTATTCATTTCCAGATCATGGTTTCTGTGTTAGAAAGTTTATCTTAAATCCTACTACTTGGAACACTTTGTAGAAGGATATTCATTTTCTGTTCATGATCATTCTTATCCTGACGATAAATATCTACAAGGTGTTTGTCATATAGAAAGTCTCGAAACCTCAATGGTTATTGTTGTTACCTAAAAGGTTACTGATGTGTTGTGGTATTGTCTTTAGTTTTGGTATATTACTTCAGTCACTCATGGATTTGTAGTAATAGTTATTACTATGAGATGATATTCCGGTATCTTGCTATTGCAAGATAGTTATTTGCATATCTCATCAAGAGGTTCCTCTTGATAATATATAGTATCTTTTCTTGGGAGTCCTCCTGAGTAATCTATTCAAGGACTAAATAATGTAACAGTGAAAACTGAACTCTACGACTTGGTTGTAACTACTGCTGCTACTGCTCATACGGTTGATCCACTTCATTAATTTTCTTGATTGATCCACTCAAACTTCTGTCTGATGCTTAAAATAGGTTATTGTGGTCATGTTAGCCCAAATGAAATAAACAACTCTTATAGATTTAAGATCTGGCATCAGTGTTCAACCAAGAATTGCTTTGACACTTTCTACATGACAATGTGATGGTTAAATTATCACCATTGTATATTTTTAATTTTTCCGATGTGCATTTTAGATTTTGTCAAATGCACAGTATAGTAGGGTCAGTTGGGCATGATCTGAGAGAAAAAGAGAATTATGACAAATCCCACTGCCAGAAATTTGGAAATGACATTCTGTACTGCTTGTCATTCATGCAGGAAACTCCAATATAACCATTTGAGTGTTTTAGTGTCAATCTGATTATCAAGCAGAAGATTTGGAAAGAGTCTGATATATTTTAATTGGAGTAGATAGACTAAACTACCGCCCGGTTCACACTCTACCCATGTCTATTGAACAGGTGAAGAGGCTCATCCCTTGTTCCCTGTTTAGGATGTGGTTTCCGGCTTTCTCTTTTGCAATCTTTTCACTCTTACGTAGCCCCCTGCACATCAGTGGCGTTACCGCCTTGCTCGGGGTGATATGATTAAAAAAAAAAAAATAAAAAATAAAATATCCAGTCAACATTATGGGGTTTGGAGTGATCACTAGTGATGGCGATGTTATGCTTCAATTCATCTCCCCATGAAGCCCCAGACTAAACATGGAGGCCTTAAGGTAGTACTTACCCTGCATCAGAGGTTGGCTGCTGGAAGACTATGTTTGAGAACAGGACTGTACTATGCCACACAAGGGAACTTTGTCATGGATGTCAGACAATTTTTGGAATCTTAACTCCCCAGACTGCAACCTTCTTGATTATTATGTCTGGAGCACAGCTCAGCTAAAGAGCAACAAAACTCTTTGTAATACCAAAGATAAACTGAAGACGAGAATTATAACAGCATTCACTAACTTAAACAAGGAGACCACCCAGAAGAGATGCAGAAGATTCCAATGTCATCTGGAGGCCATGGTTGATACCAATGGTAATTTTATTGAAAATATTTACTCTTTAGTATTTCAAGATATTTTTGTGTAATTTTTGCTAAATATATCTTAAAATTTAATGTCAGTGTCATTTTTGCATAATTTAGACAACAATTCATCTACTGCACCCTGCATGGTCAGCATAGCTGTCTCCACCCTCATCAGTACATTGGCCTCAGATAAGTACATGTTACAAGAAATTCAAGGTAATTCTAAAAAGTACTAAAAATACTGAATATTCATTTTAGATAAAAATGAATAAATCTCTTTATACACAGTTAAATCAATGTATGTAACATAATGATGAAAAAGGCATTTAATTCATACAATATTTTTCAATATTTTCTTTGTTAAATCTTTTATTTGTGTCAAGTCACTGAATATTATAAAAGATTAAAATTTCAGATCAAGAACTATTATGCTATGACCTTTCCTCATATGTGATGTGCAAATTAAAACTTTTGTTGGAAGAAAGTTATAAGGTAGGTTTTTACTGACTGTACAGAGTCCAGTTTGGGGGGGGGGTTGTCATTTTAATTGTTCTGTAGAGACCAAAACAAAGGAAAATCTGAAGGAGCCAAGTCAGAAGAATATGGTGCAAGATTACTTTTGCAACATGCGATCTTACATAGGCATGGTAGAAAATAAGGTCATTTCAATTTGTCAAATTCTAATGGATATCTCTTCCAAAATTTTAGTTTATTCTTCACAATGGCAAGTGGAGTGTCTTCATCTATTTTCTAAAATTACCTAGAATGTTTACATTAGAAACACTGTTTAAATCTGCCAAACCAAATTTGGAAAAATAAGTAATGTTGGTTTAAAAAAAACAAAAAAAAAAACCTCTTCGTGGAATGTGTGCAGATGGCACAACAGTAAATGCAGAAGCAGGCAAAGTTCTATTCTGTTAGAAGTTGTCGCATTCACTTTGCATTAAAATCATTGAGAAAGACTAAAATCTATCACTTCTTGTTAGGAGTAAAATAGTATGGTTTGAGTAGTAGCCTTGACAGGGCAACCAGTCTAAGAGGAAAAAAGAAAAGCATTCATGACAATTCATACTTTGAACATATTAAAGAAAAGCAGTAGAGATTAAGAATTCAAGAACTTGCAATGCCAACCATAATTCTAATTCAACGATATTAAAATCAACAACAAAAGAATATGTTCTTATTCCAATAGAAAGGTTATTTGCAAAAATTCTCAAAGAAATATGTTCTGGACACATAAGACTCAGTTCTTATAATTTTAGAATCAAATCTAAATGCCAGGCTGTAAAAGAATTTTAATCTTATAATTAAAAAAAAAAACAATATTCTACCTAAATTGCATCTATTTTTAAAATAAAAGAAAGGAAGAAGTATTATATGCCACATGAACAATCGGGTGAAAGAATGTAAAATTACTGAACAAAAAATGTAGAAACTGTAAAGGAATCTATTAAAAGGTAAGAGAAAAAACTAATTTCAAAGCAGAAAAGAGATTATTTCTTTGAACTGCAAGTATTAATTTGTATTGCTCAACTCAACATTTGTAGCTTTATATTGTTGACTAAAAATTCCTTTATCTGAATTAATGATAAAAAAATAAAAAAACTTATATTTGTTATTAGAATGAATAACAAAAATAAAAGCATTTTAAATCATTATTCAACTCAAAATAATCAATGCCATATTATTTTAAAAAATCCTATTGAACAAGAAATTTTAAGGAACAAAAATAAGAAAAAAAAAAATATAAGTTATTTTTTTAAGAAAAAGTTTACAATAAAATTGTAATGGATTTGAAATTCTTTTTTCTCTATATCAAATTACAAAATTTGAAATATTGGTTGTTTCAGATTAGAAGCACTGGAAACTGAATGAATAGCTGCCTTGAACAAAAAGAAAAATGATTAGAAAACTAGGTAAAAGTAGGTAGGTCTTGTATGCATTATTAGTACTTTTTTTGGGGGGGGGGTGAACAAACAGTAGATATACTATAAGGAAAACTTTCAAAGTTTTCACACAAAGGAAGTATCAAAAGACAAAAAAAAGTTGCTAATATCAAAAACATTTAAAATTCAAAAGAAATGATTTATTAAAAACATTTAGAATTCAAAGAAATTATTTAAGGGGGCAAAGCTAGAGACAATTACCACAAAAAGCTGTTTTTCCACAAAAGGAGCGTTAATTCAAATTATATTGATTTGAATATCAGATTTAGACTTTTACCCTTGATGCATCATTTCATTTGCCAAGTTCTAAGGAAAATAAAATCAAGAAACACCAAGAATTGTCAACTACTTTTGATTAGAACCACTCAACCTTTTGAATAAATTCTTTTTATATTATACTTGGTTCACTAGCCAAATTCATTTTAATCTTCCAATAAAAAAAGATTAAAGGGAAATAAAGATTACAAAATTATTTTATCCTAGCAAACAAAAATATCTACAAACAAGTATTTCCAAAACAAAGACAGAATTCCTTTATTTTCTAAACTAGCAGTATAGCCCGGTGTTGCTTGGATGTAATGAAAGCTTTAAAACTAATCCATGGTCCTTGGAGCTCAGACTCTTTGGACGTTGGCACGAAAGACTAAAAAGCAATAGTTGTTTCCAGTTAAAGCGAAACCGTAGACTGAAAGAAAAATGAATGGATATAAGTCAAATTTTGATTTCCTGGTATCGATTTATATATATATATAAATATATATATGAAACTTCTGAATATCGTTTCTTATGTGTTTGTCTATGAGTGTATCAAATTGGATTAAAATCGAACCACTCCTTCTATAAGCCGATTTTTTTTTTTTTTATTAACTTTCTATATTTATCGGGGGTACCTCGACACAAAACCTAGCTAAGAATATTCGCAGATGCTTATAGTACAACTGTGTAAATTTTCAAGAAAATCGGTTCAGCCATTTCGGAGTCTATAGGTAACGGACACATACACACACACACACACAAACAGACAACGTTCCATTTATAAATAAGTTTAGATATACAGTTGTTTCAAAACAAAGCTCAAATTGATTCTTTTTAGTAACTTACAACATTGGTAAAATTGTTAAACTTTCTGGAAGTTTTTCAATAGTTTAATTATAGAGAAAAAAAAATAATCACCTTTAATGTTAAAGAAATACACAATGAGACTAGAAGTAGTTCAGAGATTGCTTGTAATTTTTTAGTATTTCATCTCCTGGTAAAGGTTTAAGATTTGGAAAATGTACATTTGATAAGTTTCACTGAAACCAATGCTACTTGTAAAAGAAAATTGTTTTTCCCTATTGGATTCTCATCCAACTTATTTTTAGACAATACGAGGTAGAAAATTTCACCCCTTAAAACTTCCTAAAATTCAATTTTTTTTAGATTCATTTATTTTAACAATGGCCACATTTTTCTACTTTAGTAATTATACTTTTTTTCCCCCCCTGAATAAAACTAGTAGTCACTGCAGAGATACTAAAAAGGTATTTTACAGATCTTCAATTCAAATAGATAAAAGATTTGTGTTCAGCAGATAAGTGGTAAGAACTACCATGACAACCTACAATGGAGAGTAGAAAATTCTATCCACGTTTTAATACTGGCAGTGATACACCTTTATCCTAGCCACAAAAATTAATCACGATTTATAAATTTCACTTGCACAATCAATTTTCACTCTGCATAAGCAATTAACATAAATTAGTTGTTTTGTATATATAAAAAAAAAAAAAAGTAATTAGAACTATCGCTTTCTGCGATGACTAATTTACAGCACTTCTTCTAAAAGACTTACCTATCAAAACGGCAACCACATCTTTTTACCTATTTGCTAGTAACAAGCAAAAAGGAATGCTTACAAGGAATAAGACACCTGCCAAAACCCTTTTTACCAAAACAAACAAAAAAGCTAAGTAGTAGTAAAGGGTTGAAAAGGAGACCAAATTGAAAATTCCAGGCAAACAAATAAGTTCAGGGGTTAATTACAAATTCCAGAGAGAATTGGAGACCAATAATGGAGAACAAATATGTGTAGGTAAAAAGGCATTGATAACAATAAGAATTCTTGGGTATTTTTTTTTAAATCACACCATACTGAAATAAAACAATACTTTTAACATACAACACAAATTGCTAGCAGGTTTATGATGATCATGAAAAATTAAAATTATTCAAAGAAATTTTATGATCATATAACTTAAAGTGACAAGTTGAAATTAACTCTTGGTTACTTTGAGGATAAATATTTAAGTCAGAGTTTTCTTATTTGGGCTCTTAGATAGTTGGCATAAATATGATGCCATCAGCTTAAAAGATACACCTACAGGACTTGCAGTACAGTTTGTCTAAAGTCATTATGGAAATCACAAACTTCAATAACTCAAGAAAGCCAGAACCAATATTTGTCAAATTTTAAATTAATCCACATTTCCACCCTTGGTAAAATCTCTAAATTTTTAAGCCATATTTAAATGGTTATATTTTGATATATTTGAAATTTACAAAAATGAACAGACTGATTTGGTTTGCAGCATATCTTGGGGTATGGAAAAAACGTATTATGGCCAATAATTTCTTTCTTCAAAAAACTTTGGCAATAAATTTTTTCTTCAAAATACGCATTTTTGTTGGTAACATTTTTCCTTCAAAAAACGTTTTGTTGGTAACATTTTTCCCCTTCAAAATATTTTTTGTATATATTTAATAAAAGTCTGTTTTTATACTTTCATAGTGTTTTGACCCATATTTGCCCATAGCTGGGACCTTAACAGGTGCTACCACTCCGGGTCAGGGTAGACCTGAGAACAACAGCAATTAAGTGGTTCCATGCTCCTCACAGCCTTGAAATCAGAGGCTTTCCTGCCAGATTCAGTTTATCATCATACCCAAGACTGAACTGAAGTTATATAAATTAAACTAATATTAGTCTAAAGCCTCTGAAATGTAAAACGTTTTTTCTACAATATATGCCAAAATATGGGTAATGGAAAGGACCAAACAAATGTTGAAAAAAAGTTGAGTGTGGGAATGTCCACATTGGAGATATCACAAAAACTTTGCAGAGATCAAATGATGAGGAAGGTTGTTGAAAATATAACTAAGTTGAGAAGCAGAAGCAATGAAAAAGGCTTTAAGAACTTGTCTACTTGAAGGAAATGTAAACAAGAAAAAGTCAAACCACCACTTTTGACCAGTGCTCAAGATGTTTGAACAGGCTGGGATTGAGTGTCAAAAGGGACAAAAGGTATAAAATACTTTGCAAACTGGGAACTATGAAGAAATCTGTGGCAAACTCCTCTCAGTAAAGCACAGTGTCAAAGTTGAGCCAAGAAATACACGAAAATTTCTAAATTGTCATGGATGAATCTTGGGAAAGACTTAAATAGGTGGATTCTATCCCATGTAGATGTTTCTGTAGCCTAAAAGAGGCAGCAAGATGGGGTTAGTGTGGTGATATGGGTTGTAATTGTTTACCAAAACATTATTGAACCATTTAAATTCAATGCAGAGATTAAACTGAACTGTGCTAATGTGGTAAAAATGACAAGACAAAAAAAAAAAAAAAAAAACACAGACAAGAGTCATCTTTTCTTTTTTGTTTCCTCATGAGATGAAAAATCACTTCCATATTCTTGCTTTCCTGACGACTACAACCTCCAGGAATTTAAATGCAATGTCAATACTCATCTCTTAACCACTTGACTAGTTCTTTCTACACCACCCTTTATATCCTTTCCTTTCTCTCTACCTTTGCAACTGTCATCACACCTGTATTCCAATCCTTCTCTTGCTCCTTTCTAACTGGTCCGTCTTCCTCTTTGCTCCCTTCTACTTAATCTTTTTTACTTTTATGTAGCCCCCTGCACATCAGTAGCATTACCACCTTGCTCGAGGTGATACGATTAAAAAAAAACAAAAAAAAAAACTAAAGAATTACAAGAAAAAAAAAACACTTGCTTTTTACACTTGAGGATGACCATAACTTGCATGTGAATGACGAGACAAGATTTCTCATTAACTGTCCAAGACCACCTGGTATAAAATATGGACACCACCATTTTGGTTCTTTTTGCCACGGAGCAGCTGGATTTTACATGACAAACAGACGCATTGGTGTTTCTGAGGTAAATCATTTTCACAATTTTCCCCACAGCTAACTATAGTGATTTCATGGACAAGACTTTCTTTGAATGGTACAAGTCCCAGCCTCTCATTTTTAAAATGAAATATGTATTTATGCATAATAATGCTCCTTCTCATTTATCTAAAATTACTTGTTTTTTTTTAGCTTAAAAAGTTTACAAGAGAGAAAAAGATAATGGAATGGCCACCATTATGTCCAGATCTAAATCTGATTGAAAATCTATGGTCAATCGTGAAATGAAATTATATGAAGGTGGCAAACAATATAACAAAGTCAACCTATGGGAAGCAATTAAAACCACATCAGAAACTGAGCCTGCTGAAATAAAGAAAAAAAAATACAAAATCAATGGATAATAGATTGTTGGCTCTTATTGAGAAGAAGGGTCACTGTATTAAGATATAAATGCTTCAAAGACTTGTTATATTTTTGTGTTGTGTTCTGTTGTAGGCATTGAATAATTATTGAGGATTTTATTACCTTGCTATTGAAGTAAAAAGTAATTTTCTGGTTTTGCATAATAACTTCAGACTGTAGTCTTTAGAATAAATTCAATAACTTTAATAAAAATGTCAAAACTACCCAAAGATTTAACTGAAGCTTTGTTTTAACATCTAAATTGTTTAAAATTTGATAAATTTTCAAGCCAATTTGAATTATTGAAGCTTAAAAGATTTGCATAACTTCAGATGGACTGTAAACTTCAAAAATCTACAGTTAACCACTAATAATTGTTTGACATCCACTGCTAAGAAGGCTGGTCACTGTGTTGATCCAGGATGTTTTTTCCGCCTGAATCCATCCTGCATATACAAGTCTACCATTCGACCGTGCATGGAGCACTGCTGCCATTTATGGTCAGGCGCCCCTGCTGTTCACCTCAGTGTTCTCGACAGGCTCCAAAGGAGAGTCAGTAATGTGATGGGTGCTGACTTGGCAGCTCGACTACAGCCACTTCCCCACCGACGAAATGTGGCCTCCCTTTGTTCTATAAATACTTTCATGGCTTCTGCTCAGACGAACTCAAGTCACTGATGCCTCCTCAACAGGTGTTTACTCGTGCAACCAGATTGGCAACTGGGTCCCACCCATTCACAGTTAGGTTAGCCAAATGCAGACGACAATTCTACTCCTGCAGCTTCTCTCGCACTTCCCACTTGTGGAACTCGCTCCCTTTATTCTTGCTTTTCTGACGGCTACAACCTCCAGAAATTTAAATGCAATGTCAATACTCATCTACTAACCACTCGACCCTAGCCCTTCCTCCACCCCGTATATCCTTCCCTTTATCCCCACACTTGAAACTGTCAACACACCTGCATTCTCATCTTTCTGTTGCTCCTTTCTAATTAGTTTGTACTCCTTTTCTCTTTCTAATTAATCTTCTTTCAGTTATGTAACCCCTCCCCCCCCCCACATCAGTGTCATCTCCACCTTGCTCAGGGTGGAATGATTTAAAAAAAAAAAAAATTATCAATAAAGCAAAGAAGCCACATATTTTAATTTATTGTAAGTTTATTATAAATGGAAGCAATTTCTTCAGAAGCAGTTTGATTCTGGAGTATATGAAAAATTTGTATGAATCATTCTTTTCTTACTGCAGTTTTTACAAGGACAATAAAGAATCACATTAAGCTCATCAATAATTATCTAGGGTGGGGAAATTGGCAATGTAGTTCTTATGTCAAATATAACCAGCTTCAATAATTTCAGTTACAACATTATTTGCTATCAACCCACCCCATCCAAACTTAAAAAATAAATAAAAAGACATGCAATAAAGCAAGTGGTACTGCTTTCTAAGTTGAAAGATTTCTTTTCAAAATATTGGTGGCTTAAGTAAAGTAAATATTAATAAAATTGTTGAAGCAATGGATTAAGTTTAGAATCGGAATTTAGAATTACAAATTTAGTAGCTAAACCAAATTATCAGGTATTAAAATCTTTCTCACTTGTCAGAAGTAGGCTTATCCTTTGTATACACACAAACTTTATTAGATAATCTGAAATCATTAGAACATTGTAATGGATACTGAAATTGTAGCTTGTAAACTTTTCAGAGAAAAAAATAAAAAAAGCTGAATTTGTTTTTTTGTACCTGTAAATATTTTTAGTCTTTAAGAAAATGCAAAGAACTTGACATTATGGTTATCTAGAAGCACCAATGTTCCTTTTGTAATTAGGTGGACATTGCCATATATAGGCAAAGCCTTTACAAGTACAGATGCCCAAAAGACAAAGAAACATTTGAAGCAATGAATTAACAAAAAAAAAAAAAGAAAAAAATCAGGTAATTAATGCCACAAAATATAGAAATCAGTATTTCTTTAAAAGTGTTTCAATTTTTCTAAACAGCATATTAAATGGAATACATTGTATAATAATGCAAGAAACTACTGCTTATTGTCTAGATTTTTGAGTTTAAAGTCACTATTTTTTTAAGTCATTAAATAAGTGAGAATAAAGCAAAATAATTATGCAAATCTAAACTTTATTAAATTAAATGTTTTTTGAAAGGTAGATCATTTTTAATGTCCCATTTTATCTATATTTAAAAAAAAATTCTGGTCACACATAAATAATGAAATGTGACTATTAAAAGAACCTAGTAAAATCAGACTGTTGTACAACAAAATAAAACAAGACAAATGAGAAAAGACTGATCCAAAGGGGGGAAAAAAAACAACAGATGAATACAAAAGAGACATGACTGACTGGGCAGAAGATTTTCTGCAGTAGGTTGCCATTACTTTCTGCAGTAGACTGGTGGCCAACCAAGGCTATAGAACTCAACCTGTCCTGCTATGTTATAGCTGGAGGGAGAAGAGATGGATTAATACCTTTCCCAAGGATATTTGCAGATATAAAAACCCTATTTATTAGGTGAGTGATATTTGTATCCTTAACCAATGACAATCTCTCCTGATGGAAAGTCTCAGGTTCAAGTAGTAAGAAAGATCTTAGTGCACTTTTATGGGAGATCATTCCACGAGTGTTACTGGCACTATACAACCGAGTACTACTTACTGAGGGAATGAGTCAACAATAAGGAATTCAATGGTGGTACCAAGGTTGGATAGACACCCAACTGAATTAAAAACCAGCAATTAAAAAAAGACAGATGAATCATCTTGTAGTTTCAATGGCCATCTAGCATGATGAAAAACCTGGGTGCCAAAGAGTTGCGTATATAGTCAAAGGTGGTGATGACACCAGGCAAAGAGCTTATGAGTTTTGAAGTTAATGACAAAGGAAAAAAGTTCCAATGAATTCAACAGCCATATGTCCAAAACAGGCTCTCAAGTTTGACAGCATTGACTGTCATTTGACCAAGAGAGGGAGATGGGCACTGTCAGATTTCTTTCTCTCAAGAAATGTTATGTATAAATAAATACCCCTCTAGCTTTTAAACCAAGATATATGAAGTTGAGTGGTTGAGGTGCACAGCAACCCTACAATCACACCCAGTCATGAGAGACTGGTAGTGATGACCCCCCCCCCTTCCATGACCAGAAAGGTCTCAGATTATTACAGAAAATCTGAAAATCCAAGCAAGGGAGTATCAAGAGAAAGAAGGTCAATTGGCAGCAATAAGAAAAATCAAAATCCTAAAGCCCCACCCATGACATGTTATATAAACAGGTAATATTGAAACAGTCTTCAGGTATTATAACTCATCCAACATTAGACATAATAAAAGTTGCCTTGAGCCAAGCTTAACTAAATAAATCAAAACTTTAGACACATGAACTCAAATCATCAGCTGAAGTGAGAGAGCGTGTAACTTCCTTCATTGTGTCTAAAAATTTGTTTTTCTTTCATGTCACCATTCTTGCTTTTTCAGGAAATGAAAGTACTTCCCCAATGGCCCTTACCAAAAAGGTTGAGCATTGTTGAAGCATTTTCAAGTGAGCAGACATTTGGTAAACATTAGTTCACTATTCAAGTACCAAGACTGTTGGTTATTAATGGCAGCTGTGTTTAGCTCTATTTAATAGTATCATGCAGTATGCAGTTTCACTTGGTACCATTTTAAATTAAGGAAATTACACATGGTGAACTTTATGAACAAAGAAAAAATCAAATTGAGCGGGAACAGGGTTCAAGGTAATATTAATGGTGACACTAACAAAACAATGGGTATAAAAGCTCATGGAATATATTGGTTAGTTTGCAATAAGCATATCAATGAGTCAGATGTTCAACTTTGAAGGATGAGTTAGTGAGGCTCATTACCACATTCATCAGAAAGTGGATTTCAAACTGAAGAAAGAAGTTTGGATTAATAAACAATCAACAAGACAGCAATAAATCAACTATAGCTTTTGTTTTTTTATTTTGGCATTTCTTTATATTTATTGCATACATATCTATTTAAATACCTAGGAAGTGTTCTAACAGAAGAAAGTGCAACACAGATCCGAAGGCAAATTGGCATGGCGAAAGAAGCATTTCAGAAGGATAATATCTTCGAAGATGAAAGGAAAAACTTGAAGCAGCTGAAATATGGTTCTACAGAAGGATTCTATGGATATCATGGACCGAGCATGTGAGCAATGATGAGGTTTTGGAAAGGAAGGAAACAAAAAGGAAATTAATACTGAGCATCAGGAAGAGACAAATGAAGTTCCTGGGACATGCAATGAGGAAGGAGGGATTGGAGAACCTGATACTAACAAGGCCAAATAGAGAGAAAAAGAGACAGAGGAAAGCAGCGGATAACATATTTGAAGGACCTGATCAGATGAATGATGGAACAAGGGTTGCATGGTACAACAGGAGAAAGTGTGCTAAGAGCCACCAGGGACAGGGAGATGTGGAAAGCCATGATCGCCTACATCCTGAAAGGACAGGGCACATAGAAGATCTATTGTATGATATAAAATACAGTGCAACTTTATATATTGGCCATATTTTCAGCTTTTAACAATTGAGAGATTCCTTTGCATGGTAACAGGAGACATTATTCAATGCAAATAAGTACATTTTGGTTACATTTACATATTGTAATCTTCATTAGTAAGTAGGGGATAACAGGATGCTACACATTTTTATGTGGATATTTTTATTTGCATGCAATAATAGAATTAACTGTGTAAATAAAATTCCTCAATTACTCAAACAGAAAATTGAAATGCAATCACAAAATTACTTAAATATCTAATTTAAATATCTATATATGAACTAGTTTTATAAAAACTAGCATTCATAATTAGTTCAAATAATTCTGCTTTAAAATGATTGAAACTGAACTTTTTAAGAGGAAACAATTTTGATTCATTACAAAATTAGACCAACTTTTTGATTTTTGTGTACTGCTTATTTTGCCTTTAAAAAATTCCCAGTAATTCTTATCAAAAACACATCACAACTGGGCATCATTTAGGCTATACTTCAAATTTGGTACTAATGAGAGTTTATAAATTAAATTAGCAAGAAGAAAAACTCATAAATGCCATTGTTTTATGATATTTAACAGTTCTTCCACAACTTATTCCTAACATTTTTTAAAACTATTTTGAAAATTCAAATACAAAATATTGAGTTGCTATTAATATATCGATGAATCTTGATTTTATTTGCTTGTTTTTATGAATGTTTCTAAAATACATTTCTAGATAAGACTTTAAATGCGCATTTTTAAAGATTAAAAGTTAAACATTGAATAAAAATATTACAAGCTTAGCCAAATAAGTTATTTGTACTGAATTATCAATGCAGGATTGGGTTTCTGGTTCCTTCTGAAATCTGATTCTTTTACAGTTTCAGTACCCTTTGCATCTTAGTGGCATTATTGCCTTGCTTGGAATGAAAAAAAAATGTACAGGCCATCCCATTATATTTTTCTACTCTGTTCCATTTGTCGTCTAAAACTGAACAGAATGAAACTACAAAAGAACACAAATTTATAAATAAAGTAGCTAATCCTGATTTTGCACATTGTTCCATAATGTGCCATTAGAAGCACAAATGTTCCTATAAAACTAAAGGTAAAGTGATAAAGTGATGGCAGATATTGCTTTTTTGTAATAGGAGAACAATAAAGATAAAGTTTTAACTCTAATATATACAAAAAAAAGCTTATATTGCCCTGCACAGTATAAAACCTTTTTATTCTATAAAAAAAACAGTTTTGCTTTCAATTCCTGAGGTCCTGGATATGACAAGCTACATTCAGCAGCAAGGTCACTGATTGGGAGGTTGTGATGAGCATGGAACCACCTCTTAATTGCTGTCCCCAGGTCCATCCTGACCGGGGGGGGGGTAGCACCTGTTAGGTTTCCAACTATGAGCAAATAGTTGATTCCCAAACTGGGGTCAAAACAATATGAAAATATAAAAACAGACTATTATAGAAATAGATATGTAAAAATAGAGTTTTATAGAAAAATATACATTTTTGAAGGAAAATTATTACCAGCAACACATTTTTTTTTAATACAAAACTGGAAGACATCTTCAGTTTTCTAAAATATAAAATGTTTTTTTTTATTAAAATCTAACTAAATCAACCTTCTCACTATAACCAAATATTAAAAAGAGATATCTTAAAACCCTACCTTTTTGGCATTAAATAACTCACAGAAGTTGATATGCTGTTAAACTCAATTCCTGATAGAATCAGATTTAATAGTACAGGTGCCATTTTAAGTAAATGTTCTGTTAGTAATTTACAATATAGTGTAAAAAAAATTATAAACATACATGATAAAATGACCGATAGGAAATACTGAAACAAAGACATTTTTAGCAGTTAAAATTTAAAAATGAATATCTGAACAAATCAATGAAACTTGTATGTTGAAAAATGTTGCAATAAAATGTAATTTGAAAATGTAATCAGGGATTTGATATAGGATTGATTGATATTTTTTTTGTTTCATCAAAGCTTTATGGGTTATATTACATTAATAATGTTTTGGAGATAATTATTTTTTTCCAAATACAAGTCCTATTATTTAACCCATGGCTGGGGAAGAAGCAAACAGATTCATACTTTTTAATAGAGCATTTGGACACGTGAATGCAATGAATTTAATCTTGGCTCACCAATTTTCCATTCTAAGCTACTATTCATTACACCACACACACACACACATCCAATTTGAGATAAAATATATATATATATATATATATATATATATTTTTTTTTTTTTAATCATATCACCCCGAGCAAGGCGGTAAGGCCACTGGTGTGCAGGGGGTTACATAAGAGTGAATAGATTGGAAAAGAGAAAGCCGGAAACCACATCCTAAACAGGGAACAAGGGATGAGCCTCTAAATTTTCAAAATTCAAAAATGTTGAATGAACATTTCAACATGAAGTCCCTAAGAGAGATTTCTCGCCTCCTCAGCAACAGTCAGTCTATATTAATATATTATATTGGCTCTGTAATCTTAACATTGAGCTCTCCTCCTGTATCATTTTTTAATATTAAAATTTTTAATATTAATTAGGATCAGGTTCTTGGAAATTACCTTCCTACTTTTCCATTTCAAATTAAAGTAATTGAATAAAATGAAATTATATATATAATCTAAGCCTGAGCCAACAAACCTACCTAGGTTCCACCCTACGGCTAATCAGAGCCAATTTACCCTGACAAGCTGTAAGGTAAAACCTAGGTAGGTTTGTTGGCTCAGGCTTAGATTTTCTGTCTTTGTTGCTTTACCTTTGTATTGAGCACTTTAGTGTTAGGGTTTTCGTCTTTTTTTTTTTTTCTTTCTTACAGGTACTTGACTTTTTGTTCATGTAATCAGTTTTTTTTTTTTTTACTTCCCCCTCTTTTCCCTCAGAGTTTGTCCTCGGTGGGTTGTTCAAGATCATTTAAATTATAGCTTGATTAGTACTAGTTTTGGCAGAGCTCTGTTACTATTGGTATTGTAATTACTATTTTATATATATATATATATATATACATACACACACACATACATACTATAGTCATCTGCAGACAGATCTGTTTCGCTGTATTACAGCGAATCAGTACGGCTTAGACTCCAGTTGCTTCCTAACCTAGGATTGAAACCTGACCGAATTGGTGTCAGTCGGCGATTCTACCCCTAGGCCATGAGCATCCAGTAGAAGGCAGGCTTTTTAGTGCGTATAAACACACCCAATAGCTAGAGTGCTCCAATTCATTATCGAATGAGCGGTGCGTAAATGCCAGAGTAGCTACTGTTTACAAAGTCTACCACTCTCCCAGAGTGCTCAATCAGGGTGTGAGAGTGTAAATACTATATAACATTATATATATATATATATATTTTCCTGTATTCAAGAATGATGATCATAGAAGAAAAAAAGAATACACAGAAAAGATGAATCATAAATATGACACCAACACAATACTTACACCATGCATGTCTACTTAACCAATGAAAACCAAACAGAAAAAAAAAATCTATATCACAATGTTTTAATTATAGAATTTCTAAGAGTAAAATCTTCAATTTACAAAATTTTATTTGTTCCTTATTTAATCAAAAACTAGAATCTATTATGTACATTTATATTTGCCACCATGTCTAATGAATTTCTATAATTAAAACAAGAAAACACAGGGTGCATTGGGGGAGGGTATTTCTGCATAAGATTTTAGACAAATCTAAAATTAACTATTACAAATTTTAACATGTCCTCTGAATTAATCCAATACTCAATCACTAAAATAAAATTAATTTCTTTTCCTGGACAATTTAACTTGTAAAATCTGATAATTAAAACACTTTCAATTTGCAAACATTGACTAAAAAGGTTTTATGCAGAATATTTATTTTGATCTCCTCTTAGTATGTTATTCTAGTAATATTTATCTTTTAAGTAAATGAATTTTGATATTTACAATCATTTTGTTTTTAAAAGATATACTTGTTGATTAAGTAGTTTTAAACTTACACCAAACAAAAGTTTTATTTGATGAAGCAGACTAATGTTGTCTCAGTTCATTTTTATCTACAAACACTTACTTTAAAGGTATATAATTTCATGCACTTACAAGTAGATCAGTTCCAAGTTTTTTTTTGTTTTTTTTTACTTTGATAAAAGAAATACTAAAAATCTTTCATCAGCAGCACAAGAACTTTGTAAGCCATGCCAAATTCTTTGAAAAATACCAATTTAAGGCTCCACTTTACAAAAATAACACTGGACAACTATATTAATTTGCAGAGCAGGCAAAATGGCAGACAAAATAAGACAGGTGTAAGTTAAATATTTCACTTAAAAAGAAAAAAGGAAAGAGGCAAACATTTTAAGCAATAATACTAATAATAATGCAGTGCACACACGCAATTTTAAAGTCATGTAGAAATTGGCAAAAATCAAAACTCTTGAGATTTTTAAAACTTTTGCAAATTTTATAATGCTATAAAATTTTTTTTTTTTTTGGTAATTATCAAGTACAGTTCCAAATGACACTCATAGCTACTCAGGAATGTTTCCAAAATTTCAAACATTAGTAAGAACAAGTCATTTATTATCAGAATGTATAAATGCAACCACTAGTGATGTATACTTATGAATTGGATGCACAGTAATAGCTTAACTTGCTAAGTATCAAAACATTTCAATATTAATTTTAAATGTGAGGTGGGAAATTTAAAAATTTGAATGTACTGGAAATAAATTTCTTAAAACAAAAAATAATCTTATTTAAATTTTAACTTATTTTTTCCACATCAAATTTGTTAAAATATGAAATTATCTCAAAACTTTAAATACTACATTGTAATTCTAAATGAAAAAAAAAAAAAAAAAAAAAAGACTAGCATTTTTCTAATGAAAGAATTTGTTAAACTCTAAATCCTAAAACCAAAAGTTTCAAATCTGCTATTTACTTAATAGCACTGTAATAACGAAACTTGAAAATTTGACCAAAAACTAAATTTTGTCAATTTTGCTTCCAACCAGCACAAGACTAGAGAAAATACAAAGCAAAAGGCAATTAAATGAAAACATTTTTCTACATCCTGTATGATGTAGAAAATAAGTAATGAGAATAATTACAACTAAAGCTAAGTTGTTTACAGAAGGACTTGCTTTTAAATTAAATTTTACTGCATTTGTCCATATCAGTCCCGCCTTTTGTTTTGATTGACAGAAGCAAGTGGAATGTTAACAATTGACATATAACTTGAGTGTGATGAGATCTTAATATATATTTATTTTTTTTAATCATTTCACCCCAAGCAAGGTGGGACTGCCATTAGTGCATAAGGGGGGGGGGTTACAGTGAGAGAAAGGATTAAGTAAAGCAGGTGTCAAACAAAGGATAAAAAAATGGATTGGATTCAAGGAGAGAGAAGATGGCAGTTGACATTGCATTTAAATTCTTGGAGATTGTAGCTACCAGGGAAGCAACTAAATGGAAGGAAGTTCCACAGGCAGGGAGTGTGAGAAAAGAAACTATTAAAGTAGAATAGGTGGTTACATTTAACAATTTCAATGTTAAAAGAATGTCAATTTAGTAGCACACTTAAATATGGTCAGGGTACCAGGACAAAGGTTATCAGAACAGTTGTCATGAAAATATTCATAGAACAAACTGAGGAAAGCCACATAAACATCAGTGAAAAAATGAGATTCGAGATGCCAGGTCAGGACTGATTAACATTGCAGATCCTTCTTTGGATTTTGTCAAGAACCTTGAGGTGAATAGCAGAAGCATCCAATCATATATGGCTAAAGTAATTTGCAAAAAGTAGAAAAGTTAGCATTTTAACTTCCTTTCATTAAAATTATTTTATTCCCTTGTCTCCATTATTTGTATTTTTTTTAACCAGACAGTTTTCCTTATGTACTGTCTCTCCACATATTTAAACTGTGTGTGTGTGTTTTAGCTGACCCTAATTTTCTCTTTCATTTTTTCCAATATCATTAATTGGCAGACCTGAAGGAGACTACCACCACCTTTAAATTTGTTCATTTTTTTTTTCTTCTTTTTTACTTTTTTCAGTGCAGTCTTATCAATTAAACCCTAATCTTTTCAATTTACAAAAAAAAAAAAAAAAAAAACTTGTAAAAATTTCAACATTTAAACAGTTGGAGGCGGGGGGGGGGGGGGCTCAGTTTTTCATATAACCTTATAGTAAATCGACCCTGTGCAATTAACTTTCTTTGTTTGCGCATATTCAACAAATGAATCCTTTGTGAAATTTTTTAATAAAGCCATTCTTGGAGTTTCCAAGGAAGATGCCATTGTAAGAGAACTAAAAACTTGAAGAGCAACAACTTGTAAAAAAAACTTTATGTAATGAACAATTAGACTGTGCTGAAAGAAAGAAAAAAACAAAAAAAAAAACAAACTGAAAAACAACAAATTTAAAGGTGGTGGTAGTCTCCTTCAGGTTCACCCATTAATCTTCTATATAAACACCCTTAAATGTATTCACTTGCCAATCCATACAGTCTTCATTTTAAGCCATTTTTGCTTCTCCCACCTTCAGATTTTACCCAAACTTACTTCCATAAATCCATTTTATTTCCCAGTTGACTATAACAAAAAAAATGTCTTCCATATTTTCATGTATGATTCCTTTTCTAGTCCTATCTGCCCCTGCCCTAACAGTGCGTGACTTATCAGGCAGCCTCTCCATTTCCACCTTCTTTTGTATCTTTCTATTCTCTCTCTTCTGACTCATTCAGATATATGTCCTCCTTTTCCTCTTACCTTAATCTCAAAGGTACCTTCATTCCATTTATACCACCCAACACACATCCTCCCATTATCACATTCCTCAGTTATTTTTTTTGCTTTTTTTTCTTCTTTCTTTCTATGATCTGCAATATTGATTTCCCTGTTAATAACCAACCAACCTGGATTTAGCAGCAAAACGGCAATTCACTTCTAACTTTAGGTAATTCAGACAAAATTTAATAAAGCATAAAGTAAATAAACACATTTATTCATTAAAATTTAGTCATTCTAATCACCACATTTAGAAGACTTAAGACTAAGAGACTATCACAATGTATGACAAATGTCAAGTAAAAAATACTGACAACTTTGAAGCAACTAAAGATCTGTTCTATTTAATCACTTTCTTAAAAAAGGATAAAGAATAGAAGAGAAAGCTCCCTTAAAACCCAGCAGTTTGTAATTTCTTTCAGTATGTGCAGATGATTTTTTTCTTTAAGCACAACCATAATTTATTTGCTGGAATATAAAAAAATGTATCAACTTGATTTAAACTGTTTTTCAAATGATACATCATACAAGTTAAATGCCATACGTGATACAGGCTTGGGCGATCATGTTACGAAAGAGACATGACTGACTAGGCAGAAGCAAAAACCAAAAAACAGAACATTGATATTTTAAAAGTGGTTGCTTAGGCAATACATATACTAAAATTGAAACTATATATATATATATATATATATATATATATATATATATATACATACATACACAAAATTTGCTAGAGGAAAGAAAAAAAGATACATGATAAAAAAAAAAATTGTACAAAAAATTTTAATCAAAGCCGCTGTGCTTTTATGGAAATTAAAAAAAAGTTTTGTGTAAAAATTATTTTCTTAGCATTTTTAGAATCTTTGAAATTTTGGTTAAAAATCTTTTCTCATGTTAACATTGACTCATAAATTTATACAGAAAATTTGAGTGTGTTTTTACTGTAAAAAATACATGGATTTGATAATTCTTGTATAAAGCAAATGTCAAATTTTTTTTACAAGACTTTCATGACTTATTCAAAAATTTAAACTATTTTTTGAAAGTTCTTACTTTTTTGTTTGTTTTTATATAGAAAATCCTGGTTAAATTTTTTTAACATGTTACCCCCTCTCTCACCTAATTTTATGAAAATGAGAATTTTTTTGATAGTGCTTAATGCTTATATTACTTATAAGAACAAGTCCTTTGAGAATCTAAATCATTAAATCATTTTGGTCTAACAGACTCTGCTCCCATTACAGAAAATCAATGTTGAATGCTAAAAAATAAAGAATGCAAGAAAAGATTATTTAATTAGACATGCTTTCGAGATTAAATATATAATCGTTATATTTTTTAAGATTAAATTTATTATGGATATATTTAATGTGTATAAACTTTTTTTTTAAATACAGACATTCTTATAGAACATTATCTGAAAAGAGCTAAAGTTAAAAGTTTGTAATTTTCTAACATTTCCTCATCAAGTGTCTCCATAAAAAAAAAAAAAAAAAGCTTATAAAGCCAAAAGACTAAAAATTCAAATAAATATTAAATTGCTTAAAATGAATTTTTCAAGATTAATGGTTTTTAGAGGGATATATATATATATATATATATATATATATATTTATTTATTAACTAGGCTTAGATGTCAATGACTAGTTCATATCTAAACTTTTTATAAATGGAACTGTGTGTGTGTTTTCGTTATCTATAGACTCCGAAACGGCTGAATCGATTTTCTTGAAAATTTACACAGTTGTACTATAAGCATCTGTGAGTGTTCTTAGCTAGGTTTTGTGTCAAGGTACCTCCTGATAAATATCAAAAATCAATAATCGAAAAAATCGGGTTATAGAACGAGTGGTCTGATTTTAATCAAATTTGATTAACTCATAGACAAAGACATAAGAAATGATATTCGGAAATTTCAAGGGTGCAGTTCTTACAATAGTGCAGGAAATCGATTTTATATATATATATATATATATATATATACACACACACTTTTCTTTCAGTCTATGGTTTCGCTTTAACTGGAAACAACTATTGCTTTTTAGTCTTTCATGCCAACGTCCAAGGAGTCTGAGCTCCAGGACCATGGATTAGTTTTAAAGCTTTCATTACACCCGAGCAACGCTGGGCTATACTGCTAGTTCTAGATATAGCCTGCAGGTAAGTTTCTTAAGATTTACAAGAAATAGCACTTCTGGAAATATTCAAATTTGCTAGCATTGAAATCTATGGCTTTCAGGGGAAAAGTAAATTTTTGAAAGCGATAAGAATTTGCTAGAAAAGAAAATTAGATAATTTCAATATGTCTTTATAAATATAAATGCTTACCACTCTATATAAGAAACAACAACAACAAACCCTATCATTCTTGAAGGGTGGAATGAAAGCTTTAAAATTAATCCATGGTCCTGGAGCTCAGCCTAAAGAATACTTGTGTGAAGTTTGGTGAGAATTGGATAAAAATTGTGGATTTGCATAAAGGACATACAGACACACAAACATCTTGCCTTTTATATATAATCAATTTTCTGCACTATTGTAAGAACTGCAACCTTGAAACTTCTGAATATCGTTTCTTATGTCCTTGTCTATGAGTGTATCACATTTGATTAAAATTGGACCACTCCTATAACCCGATTTTTTCGATTATCGATTTTTGATATTTATCAGGGGTACCGCGACACAAAACCTAGCTAAGAACACTCACAGACACTTATAGTACAACTGTGTAAATTTTCAAGAAAATCAGTTCAGCCGTTTCGGAGTCTATAGGTAACGGATACACACACATACACACAGACAAAGTTCCATTTATAAATAAGTTTAGATAGTTTTCTTCTAATATTAAAACCTGCAATATCCAGAGCCAAATAAGCAAATCTCATTAATACAGATTACATTAAAAAAATAAATCTGCAATTTTGAATACATTCAATATAATTACCTTGTATATTCATCAACAAGGATAAATGATGAAAAAATAGTTGCTAATATTAGAATGTTAAATTATGGATTTTAAGATTAAGAAATCTTCAAATGTAAGGATATTACTTCTCTCTGCTATGTACAAAAGATCAATTCAGATTAAGGATTTCTGGTACAAGCTCAGGTGGAAAGAAATCCTTTTAAGACAACTCAGATTGGGCACATATTTGAATGTGATTAGCTTCATCTTTTGATTGCCTTAATCTTGAAAGCAAATCAATTTTAATCCAAAAATTGCATAAATTATTCAGAATCCTTTAGAAGGAAGATGATTGACAGTTTCTGTTCACATTTATTTTATTAAATATGAACCATCATAAATAAAACAAAGTAAAATATGGCTTCCACTTACCTCTATTAATTAAACTTAAATTAATGTGAACATATATTTGTATGCCCTACAGTGAAACAGGAGAAAAACATACAAAATAGACAGTGTGATCATTTATTAGAAGGGGTTGAAAGATTCTCCATTTGACCCACTTTCTAAAATATGACCATTTTTTTTTTTTTAAGCCTCTTGGATAAGCTGAGAACCTTTCAGCACTTCATGTATTCAACTTCACTGCAAAACAGTGCTAGTCCACAAAATGGTTGGAAGGAGCAAAACACAGGAGTAAACAAATATATCACCTCTGCCAAATGCCAAACTCCCTTGTAATCAATGTTTGCTGGGGGGGGGGGGATTACTTTTCTCACATGGCTCTCATTACCAACCTGGGAACTTATAGACCTAGAATGCCCCCCCCCCCCACAAATATTTGCATAACCAGGCCATAATATTTGTCCAAAGATTCTTCATACTACAATAGAATTTCTTTTGCTTTTATACAAAGCTTTTTGCTTTATAGAAAATTTCATCAACATTTTATATTTTGCTTATTTCTCTTTAAGAGCCACATTCCTAGAGGATGGTGGCAATCATGGCTCTCCAAAACTTTTCATATCTGTATACTTTGCATTGATATGGTTCTTAGGAAAGATAGTGGAATGGTTTTCCCCTAATGCCCTCTCCATAGTTTTACATTCAGAATTGTCCTAAGACCAGAAAGCCCAATCTACTCTAAAAAGTGAAGAAGGGGGTGTATTTAAACCTTGCCCCAATTACATAAGACTGAAATGAATACAAATGGTTTGCTGATCTCATATTCAACATTGTTAACAGTCTCCAATACTGAATTACAAATCCTGACCGACTTTATGGGTAGTGTTTTAGTTGTTTCCATAGAAGGATATGACTTCACAGCCAAGAAATACAAGTTCAACTTATACTGGCAGGACTAACATTTTGCTTGGCAAAAAATAGCCACCTACAGAGTGCTAAAGGTTAAAGTGCAAGGAAAAAGAATATTAAAAGTTAAATGTCTGGAATTAAAAATAAAGCAGGGCCAATCATTAAATTTAAAGACAACACTCAATAAAAGGAGAAAATATAGTCTGTGTCTGGGGAAGTATCAACTTGGCCCAGATATTATTTCATGTTTCTAATTCCTTTCCCCTCCTCTTCGTTGAGGCTTAATAGAGAAATGGGCAAACATTTTAGAATGTTCGCACTACAAGAGAACATTTACTTTTCTCCTATGAATTTCTAATCAAAATCTGCAGTTGTATTTTAAACAGAAATATGGTTAAAAAAAATAAAAATAAAAATAAAAAATAAAAAATAAAAAAAAAAATAAAAAAAATAAACTGTTAGCAATGAGAATGGAATGATCAAATTACTGAAAGTCCCCAGAGCATGAATTGCAGCACCTCAAAGTGCCATGGTTAAGGCACCATAGAGTATTTGTAAATTCTAATAGTTATATGTTGAGTAAAGTTCATTTGTAGTTAAAGCTATTAAACTCTAAAGGACTAGAATTTCAAACATTGCATTTCTGTTATTTACTTGAGAGAATGCGCTGGGAGTTTCAAGTTCTTTAAATTGGGAATCTGAAAAATAGAAGGAAAAAAAAAAGTTCTAACTCATTGTGATTCTTTGTCTATCTCATGCTGGTTTTCAAATTCATCACTAGAGGGTGCTCTTTTATTGAAAGGTTTACATTCTGAAATGTTCTAAACTGCACCCTCGTTGAAGACTGAACTTTTTGAATAAATGCAATAGTTCAGTGTTTTCTGACTTAGGGGTGCCATAATGTGTGTGTGGGGGGACACACACACAATTGTATATGTACATCTGCCACACCACAAAAATGATAGTGATTTAAAAGAACCTGAAAAATCAATGGCACCTTAATTGGTATTTTTCCCCATTGCAATAAAGAAGATAATGCCATGGGTAATCTCTCTACAATAGTTATTCTTTTGCAAGATGGCAACCTATTTGCATATTTACTTTAGTAATGTCACAACTGGTGAATATCTGCACAACTTTATACATGATCCATATATTTCATAAGTGTTTAAATTAGTGCAAAGTTATTTTTTTAACATTTATTTTTAGATATTTTACATAAACTATTTTTATAAAGGGGTGTTTTTTTTATACAATATGTAGTGGTTATATATCAATTACCTTAATTTAGTAACATTAAATTATCACAAAAATGATTTCAAAACTTTCCACTTTATGATAAGATTAATATATGGCAGGAAGTGCTGATTGCCAAATAAAATAACTAAAGAAAATTATAAAAAAACATCTGAATATAACTTGTCATAACTAAACGATGAAGAAAAATACAAAATTTAACTTTATAATGATTACTTTGTTCTGACTCCAACAAAATCAATCAAAGATACAATATTAGAAGAATAAATTCAACAATAAGGTGATTTTCTAAGCACAGTTTAGATGTGATGCAAGGCCAAACGTATGGAGCACTCAGGACTAAATTCAGCAATAAGATTAACTTAATAGATATATTATTGTTAAACCAACAATACTTTTAGAAAATTAATATGCAAGAGAAAACTTTAAAATTCAGATGATTTTAAATAAAAATAAGTAACATATTCAATACAGTTCCTTTATATGAAGTTCTGTTGCAAATAAAATCAAATATTTCATGCAAAAGACAAAATAGGTATAGAAAAGAAGAAAAAGATTCTTTCATTGGGGGGGGGAGAGAAAATCAATTTGGGAAGACTGATCTCTGGAGATCAATAGGTAAGCATTCAGCCTAGAGGTCAGGAGGGAACCTGATGTTTTACACATCAAGTTTTGTTGATTAAGTGAAAGAAATTGCAGAGTTAAATTTAGTGAGTTTTATGAAATACTGGTGAATAACACCCAATAAAATGCCAGGGAATTAATAGATAAAATTTCTAGGGGTTGATTCTTATGAACGCAAGACCATTCTTAAAACAGGTTAAGTAGAAGTGTTGGTAGATTTTTTTTTTAAATAAGGAAAACCCGATACATGTGTGTGTGTGTGTGTGTGTAGGTTTTAATTTATTTCTTTTTATTGATTCACCCCAAGCAAGAAGATAATGCTACTAAGATGCAAGGGGATACTGGGAGTGAAAGAGAATGAAAACTTTAGAAGGAACTGGAAACCCAAAACTAAACAGAATATAAGGGATAAACCCCTACTTATCACAAGACTAGGAAGGAGTGTGAACTCCTATTGAGGGAAAAAAATAGGAACTAAAATTTCAGAGTTTAAGGTAAGGAATTAGGAGTCATATAGTTAAAAATGACAGACAAGGTGTTATGATTAAGTTTTTTTTTTTTTATATAATTTAACATGTGATCTTTTCAGAATATAGGTTATAATGATAATGGCTAAAAGTATAGCTGAAAGTGCTTGGATAAATAAAACATTTCAAACACCTTTTATAATTTTCTTTTCACAACATAAATTATATAAGATTAAACGAAAAACTTTATTAACAATAGCACCTTGTCTTTTTTTTTTATTTTTTTTTTATATAAAGAGTTCATATGCACTTAGCAACAGAAAGGTCAAGATGATTTATCAGGATATTGTTTCCAAGGCACAAGATAAATGTTACAAAGCTTTTTTTCTATTGCATTGATTACCACATAAATGAAAGCATTTTAGATTAAAGCAATAGACAGGTGTGTTCAAAAATTTCCTTGTGACAAATTAACAACAATCAATGGTCAATGAGCTTAGTCTTGCTAGCTATTCATAATTGTCTTTTATACAAGTTGATTTAGTGTTCAAACGTGTGTGTGTGTGTGTGTGTAGATTTGTTTGAACATATTTCAGGTTTGACCAGCCATATTTTTCTAAGATGAATGAATGGAGGCACTTAATGTCTTTATTATTCTTGATATTCCTGACCCAGAGTAACTAAGCCTACTGAGCAAAAAAGTCCCAATAAACAGAGAGTAAATCTCTTTGAATTTAAAGACTTAAACACAAAAAAATCATCAATATATATTTACAATTTAACTCAAATCTATCCTTAGGTCCTGAAAGTTCCACATCAAGACCTTTGCTTAAAGGGGTGGACGACAGTTTTTTTTTTCGAGATACATTTTTATGTTAGATAGTATCTGTAAAATTAGGAACATTGTTTAGAAGTTAAAATGGATTCAATGTCACTGTAATATGTAGTCTTAGTATTTTTGTGGATAGATCCATCACGATTAGAGCTTCTTAGTGAGTATATAGCATTCTGTCATGATTGTGTGCTGTGTTTGTGATGTATCTCAAGACCAATGACCAAATTGGTTAGTCATTAGAACTAGTGCAAGATTAAGTTGATTTCAATATCTTTTAGAAGGTGGGGAGAGTTATGGTGATTTCTTGAAATTGATGTTCTTTGTGATTTAAGCAGTTTTCTCATCTGGTAGTAATTATAGATTTTTGGGGGAGTTGTGGAACTGACATTGGTACCAATAAGAGATTGAAAACTCAGAGGAATAGCAAGATAAAGACCAACACCACCAACACAAAGTTTGAGTTTGTCATAGGCCTTGTTGCCTGCATACTGTTTTTCATTTTGGTTTTGCCATGTGTGTCATGCTGTTTGGTGTCCAAGTCATTTGGCGAGGAACTGACTCCCTGAAGATGAGAAAATTAAAGGAGTTAGAGGTTCGAAAAGAAATTTAATTTCTGTTGACAGTTTAATCCTTTCTACAGAGGCCAGACAAATTTCTTCAATGTCCACATGAAGAACTGTTTTGGCATTGACTAGAGTCCACAGACATGTGATCTTTAAAACAAGTCTATGAAGCATATGATGAAATGAACACTCAGCCATTGAAAAGAGCATCTGTGGTCAACTGTCTGAGCAAATTGGAATTGCCAAATTCAACAAATATTTTTACTTCTTAAATCTACATTACATTCACTTATACACAAATACCCTTGGGAAAGATACAAATCCATTTCCCTCCCCCAGCTATGGGTTAAATAGATGTTTATCTGGAAAAAAACAAAAATAAAATAAAAAATAACATTGTTATTACTAAAATATTGTCAATGCAATATTCATTTGTAAAAACAATTATTTTTACAATTCACAAGATTTTTCAGCTTTAAATAACCCTCAAAGGGTTGATAAGCTGTAAAAAAAAAAAAAAATCCATCAATCAAGGAAGCCAACAATCATGAGTATTCATCTGCAATAAGTATGTATTTTCTATTTAGGCTCTACCCAAAATCAGCACCAGTTTCTGTTCAGAAAGCTGGGGGAAGAGTGATTCTCTTGCCGATAGTGAAGTATAGAGATCTGGCAAGTAGATGCATAGCAATTCTTAATGTGTTCTAGTTCAAGAGCCTACCCCAAAACTAGACTTTCTCTTGAAGAGTTGTCATCCTAAAACCCCTGGTATCCTGTGTGTAAGGATAACATTTTGTAGCTGCAATCTTTTTGGAAAAAGTAACTAGTGTTCTTTCAGGATGATTTTATATTGTGTGCCAATGACCATTCTAATTTATACTGGAAGAGTGTAATGAAATGCTAATATCACTGGTGGTGTACAATTCCTTATTTATCAATAATGAATAGCACAAGAGTGGAGACAAATTAGTATTTGATTTCAGTGAAAATTCTTTGCAGTCTCTGTAGCAATCTCATCACGTTTGGCATTTATAACTATACAATGTAGATATAACTTACTTTTATTGTCTTAGAGAGGAGTTTAGTGGATGCCACCAGCAGGGGTATCGAGAGCAACTGTGAGAAGTCATTTTTATAGAGTTGTATTTTCAGCACCTAGTTTTTGGTGCATGGTGAAAGCTTGGCTGACATAATGTTAAAATTGTTGCCAGGCTTTGTGATTTAATTCAATCACGAATAGAGCATCAAGAGATTAGCTATAGGAAGTAAGATTTATGTAATTATGAAGACAATCTTTATGATATCTCGGATTATCTCTGCTTGTCTGGCAGGAGTTTAACTTGCAAACTAAATGACACCCTCCATAGGTAAGAATGGTTTAAATGCTTACTAGATTGCCATATATACAGAACATGGTTTTGTTTGAATAAAAACAAGAAAGCATTTACTCAAAGCATTTTACAATTTGTTAAGATTGTCAGAATCATGCAGGTCTTTTTTTTTTTGTCAACTGGTCTGGTTCATGAGTGAAGGTTGCCAAGTCAGAGATATGTCTAAAAGAAGTTGGTTATTCTGAGGAGAATGTGGATTTCAATTCTTTGGGATTGGGAGGGGTAAGAATATATTGTGACCACTGTTTGATGTCTTCTTTCAAGATATGTCTAACAAACTCAAGTATGCTCAATTTTCTCAGCTGAAACAGTGAAACCAGTTATTTTTTAAGTCATTCAAATATTAATTTAAATTAGCAGAGGATACATGTTGACAGCACCTTTGGTGCTTGCTACCATTTAACATTGTCTCTTGAAATTATTTACAGACTTTAACCTGAAGAAATGATTGTACCTGTACAAATCCAAGTGTGTTGTAAAGATTGTAACAGACCATGATTTATTTTGTCAAACTTGAACTAATTTTGGCCTTGGTGGTGAAGCTCTAATTTTTTTTTTTTTTTTTTTTTTAATCATCTCACCCCAAGCAAGGCATTCCACTGCCACTATTGCTCATGGGGCTACATAGGGGAAGGTAAAGAGAAGGAGTGGTTAGACATAGGGAATGTCAAGGAGGAAGGTGACAGATGAGTAAGGATAGCGAGGATGGGGGTTAGGCAGATGGGAAGAGTGCTTGATAGAATGGGAGCAGGTTAGTGTGTTAGGAGGTGTCTATTGACCTTACATTTAAACTCCTGGAGATTGTAGCCGTCGGGGAAGCAATCGTGGAAGAGAATTCCACAGTCGGAAAGTGCGAAGAAAGAAATTGTTGGAGTAGAAGTTACGGCTGCATTTTATCGGTTTCACTGTAAAATGGTGGGATCTAGTTGCTAATCTAGTATCTCGTGCAAATTCATATTTAGTGGGCACCAGTGATCTAAGTTCATCGGAGCAGAAGCCGTGAAAGTATTTATAGAAGAGACACAGGGAAGCCACGTCGCGCCGGTGGGAGAGAGACTGCAGGCGGTCTGCCAAGTCGGTATCTATCACATTACAGACCCTCCTCTGAACCTTATCGAGAAGCCTAAGGAGAACAGCAGGGGTACCCGACCAGATATGGCAGCAGTATTCAATGCATGGGCAGATGGTAGATTTGTAAATGTGC
Source organism: Ascarosepion bandense (assembly GCA_037127315.1). Taxonomy (NCBI): domain Eukaryota; kingdom Metazoa; phylum Mollusca; class Cephalopoda; order Sepiida; family Sepiidae; genus Ascarosepion; species Ascarosepion bandense. The sequence continues at coordinate 305,717 of JBBBDQ010001351.1, forward strand.
AGGATAGATTTATAGACGGAAAAAACTTCCGGGCCCTACACAGAGAACCGACTTTCATAGCAGCGGATTTAGCAATGGATTCGATATAGTCATTCCATTTGAGGTCCGCTGAAAGTGTGAGACCTAGGAGGCGTAGTGTTTTACTCTCTGGGAGGCAAGCCTGGTCCATGCTAATGGGAGGTAGGTGAGATTGTCGATGATTTGATGGGAAAAGGTAATCCAGATAGCATGGCTTTGAGTTGCAGATATAAGCATTGATAGATTAAAAAAAAAAAGGTCCTTGGGTATATAAAAATGACATTTTAAGGATGTAAGCCATCATAGTTTTCCTTTTTTTTTATGAATTACTATGACTCCATCAGAAAAATACTGGAGTGATTTCTTATTGCCACCCCCACATGCTTTTGAATTTAGAGTTTTCTTTCTCCTAAACTGGCTGCTCCCCAAAGCTAAAGTGACCAGTCTGCTCTTTTATTAAACTAAGGGGGAAAAATAAACAGATTCATGGCTTTCCTTAGACATCACCAATTCCATTCTACAGGTTAACAATTATGCTACACTTGTGAATCCTATCAAAATTTATGTAATTCTAAAAGATTTACTAGCATGTCTTACCTCACCATATTTAGCCTGTACAAGATATTTATAAAAGGATAAGAAGGTTTGCCAGTATTAATTATTTATCTTCTTGATAGCCAACTGAGAAGAAAATCTGAAAGAATGATGAGGCAAGTTATTCTTGTTTTTATTGTCTAACCATTAACTGTAGGTAAGATTGCGTAAGTAAAAGGGGCAGGTCAAGGTAAGGAGTTATGCATTGGAGTGACAAAATCAATTAGGTATAGAAACTTAACTATCCAGATAACATAGATAATGAAAAGGGTGATCAAAGGCTGAAGGTGCATAAGAATAATGAATGATGTTTCTTGGAAATTGAATAAAGTCTTAATGGATTTTAAAAAAAATGTTCAAGCGTGTTTGATAAGATGTCTAACTTCCTATATGGTGATGGATGGTGGATAATTTTGTCACAAATGGAGAAAAGACTAAATGATTGATTTGGTTCTAATCAATGAATATTGAGAACACCATAGACAGAGCATGTGAAAAATGAGTTAAGAATACAAAATTGTTACTAACAATCAGAAAGAGACATCTGTAATTTTGGGGGTGGGGGAGAGAGAGAGAGAGAGAGAGAGAGAGAGAGAGAGAGAGAGAGAGAGAGAGAGGAGGGGAGAGGAGAGGGGAGAGAGGGGAGAGAGAGAGAGGGGAGAGAGAGAGGAGGAGAGAGAGAGGGGAGAGAGAGAGGGGAGAGAGAGAGGGGAGAGAGAGAGAGAGGGGAGAGAGAGAGAGAGAGGGGAGAGAGAGAGAGAGAGAGAGAGAGAGAGAGAGAGAGAGAGAGAGAGGGGGAGAGAGAGAGGGGGAGGGGAGAGAGAGAGAGAGGGGGAGAGAGAGGGGAGAGGGGGAGAGAGAGAGGGGGAGGGGAGAGAGAGAGAGAGAAGGGGGAGGGGAGAGAGAGAGAGAGAGAGAGGGGAGAGAGAGAGAGAGAGAGAGAGAGAGAGAGAGACAAGGAGGGAGGGAGAGAGACGAGACAAGGAGGGAGAGGAAAGTTGTCACAGATATCTTCTCTTGGCCAGTGCTTATTAAGTTACTAACCCACTGACTATGAAGTATAATTGTTAAATATAAATAAAGAGTATTTTTTCTTTCAATTCAATTACTTGAAATGTAACAAATACAATTTTTAAAATGCAAGCAAATAACATTTGTTTATATAATTAAAGCTGTTTTTTATCAAAACGAAATCTCAAGTCATTCTCAAGCTATTTTTGAATGATTTTGAATGTTCATACTTCAAACAATTCTGGAGATGATTTTGATTCAATAAAATATTATGAATATATTCCTTTTATTGTAATTGAAGTATGTTAGCAAACACTAAGAGTTCCAGGATAAACAGTTTCAAAATAAGATGAGTTTAATTCAACTAATGAGCCTAACATTTATCTTCTAGTCATGATAATGGAATTGCAGATACTTAAACTTAAAAAAATGGATTTCAAACCAAATGATCATTTGGCTGTGGTCAGTGTAATAAAAAATATCTGTAAATCTAAATACCATCACAAGTTTTATTAGTGAAAAACTATTACAAATCAGGAAATTATTAAAAATCAGTGTAGAGAACTATACAAAGCCAAAAAATCTTTTGATCTTTAATTTCTAGATTTTGTACGCTAGTTTTTTTTTGTTTTTTTTTAGCATCAAGGATAAAATGATGTGGATAGAATTTTTTTTTTTAAATTTTTTTTTTTTTAATCGCATCACTCCAAGTAAGGCATTTTACTGCTACTGTTTTGCAGGGGGTTACATAGAAGGAAAATTATGAGAGAGTGACAGGTTATAGGGGGTGTCAGGAAGTGGGTAAGAGAAAGGATGAGAATACTGATGAGAGTGAAGTGGACGGAGAAAGGAACATGAGAGAGAGGATGCAGGTTAGTGAGATAGGAGATGACTATTGACTTTGCATTTAAATTCTTGGAGATTGTAGCTGTCGGTAAAGCAAGTAAATGGAAGAGAATTCCACAGGCAGGAAGTGCGAGAAAATAAGCTGCTAGAGTAGAATTTGCATTTACATTTTATTGGTTTCACAGTAAAAGGGTGGGACCTACTTACTAATTTTGTGGCTCAAGTAAATTCATATATAGGGGCACCAGTCAGATAAGTTCATTGGAGCAGAAGCCGTGAAAGTATTTATAGAATTTTGGAAAAATTTAATATTTCTATTCTTTGTTTAGGTATTCTGGGCTAATATCTTAAGGCTCTCAAGTAAAATCCCATGATTAGTCTGGATTTTACTTTTTGTAAATAGATGTTGATTAGATCAATTTTGTTTGTGGGTTTTAAATAAACTTATATAAAAAGAGTGAGAGGGACCAATTTTCCATTTCAAATTTTCCTTAATTCCATTTTCAGTATAGAATTGATTTTGTTTCATTACTATACTTAGTGAGAAAGTAACAATAAATGTTATTAAAACAAGAAAATAAAATTAAAGTTTTCAAAAAAATAAAAAAAATAGGGTAACTTGTAAAATTTGGCTTTCTGAAATGATGTGCGTGGGTGGTGCAATGGATATCGACTCAGAACAACAAATCGGAATGCCGAGTTCGAATTCCAGTTGAATTCTTGCATGCATTTACACACAAATGCCCTTTGGAAAAGTATTAATTTGTCTCTTCTATCTAGTTATAGGTGAAATAATAGGGTAGATTGGGTTCTATAGCCTTGGCTGGCAACCAGTCTACTGCAGGATAGTCTTGTGCCCAGTCAGTCATGTCTCTTCCAAGACATGCTCGCCCAAAGCATGTATCACGTATGGCACTTGACTGACTGAAATGATGAACTGTACTCCCACTTGTCACCACGTGTGATAGGAAAAAAAAAAAAAAAAAAATGACAAAATTATTTTGCCTACCAGTTTTATTTTTTATTAAATCAAGCAAACTTTGTAAAAATTTGGTTCTAAATATTGAAGACCTTTATGTTAGGGGAATGTATTAAAACATTACTGACTTTAACCTTTGATGTCTGTTGGATTAGCAATTTAAAAAACATAGTAACAATTAAAAATGGCAGTTAGCAAATCTAATAAAATTTTCATTTCAAGTAGACCATTCTATTTTTCCAGAAAATAAGCTCCTATCTATCTCTGATATCATTATCAGGGATGTCAGTTGCCATTTGTGAGACACAACTGACTTGGCAGAAGATTTTCCTGCATTTCTTTCTGTGGTAGACTGGTTACCAAGCAAGGTAACAGAACTCAATCTGTCTTGCTATTCAACCCATAGCTATAGAGAAAAGATGGATTCATGCCTTTCTGAAAGGTATTATGCTTAAGTGAACAAATTCAGTTGAAATTTTAACTTGGCCCTCTAATTTCTCATTCTGAGCCAATATCTATTACACCAGTCAGTCAGTTAAGTGCCATACATGAAACACACTTGGGCAATCATGTCTCGAAAGAGACATGACTGACTGGACAGAAGATTATCCCGCAGTAGGTTGCCATTGCTTTCTGCGGTAGACTGGTTGCCAGCCAAGTCTATAGAACCCAATCCGTCCTGTTATTTAACCCATAACTGGAAGAAAGAGATGGACCAATACCTTTCCCAAGGGTATTTGCGCGTGAGTAAATGCAATGAATTCAACTGGAATTCGAACTCGGCTCCCCGTAGCCACGGAACCCCAACGCACATCCACAACACACAAAAGAGTAAAAAAAGTGGGGGACACAAGGATTAGTAAAAACAGCAACTGATCTCATAATGAATAAGCAGAGAATGATTGTTCCATCAAATCAGCTGAGAAAAGTGACTTATTAATCTCACATTCTCAACTCTGCAGTATTTTCAATATCAGTTTTTAGAAACGAGATTTCGACCCATAAAGTGGGTGAAAACCTAGTTTGCTTAAAAAGGTCGTCATAATAGTATTTTTGCTTTGATTTCTTTTTCGTTTTCAGCTATCTTTATGAAAGTCTCAAAATGCATAGTAAACATCAACTTGATAGAAAACTGCCAGAGTGGCCCATAAGCCAGTGAAAGTTCAAAACCTAGATTTAGCACAATGAAGATTCTCAGACAATATCTGCCTGAAGAGTGAAACTGCACAAAAATAAAATCAGGAAATATAATCAGAGAATAACAAAAACAAACTACGTTGAGAAGGTTGCCAAATTTCACATGAACTTTAGTCAACCAAATTTTCACTTTCGACTGGGGGGGGGGGGTCATCCCTGTGAAGATTCTAAATTGAATTATTATTGAACCCCCAAAGTGAAATGCTTATAATGCCAGTAAAATATTAAATGTTACCACTACCACCACATTTATCTACAAATGATGGAACAACGTAAAATAAAATCTTATTGCTAATCTGACCTCAGTATACCTGCATGAAGTTCCAGGCAAACAGCTTCTCAAGAACCACTACTTTGGGAAACATATTCCTGAGAGGATACTTTCCTGACAACTGCAATCTTAATTTCTTAATTTTTTTTTTTTTTTTTAAATCATTACACCCCAAACAAAGCAACAAGAGATTATGGAGAGTGAAAGAAAATGTGAAGATAATGATGTGAAGAAAATAATTATATGAAAGGATAAGACAGAAAATGATGACTGATGTTGCACTTCAATTTTTGAAGATCATAGGTAGAAGGGAAGCAAGAAACCAGAAGGGAGTTCCACAAGGGAGAAATGTGAGAAAAGAAACTATTAAAATAGAACTTATGGTTACGTCCGGCTATTTTAACAGTAAAACGATGAGACACGGTTACCAATTAAGTAGCATGCTTAAATTCATGTGATCAGCATACCTAGGAAAGCAGGTTAAAACAAATGTCATGAAATATTCATAAAAAGCCACATCATGGTAATTGGAAATTGAAATTGAGATGCCAGGTCAGGACTAATAACATTACAAACCCTTCTGGATTTTGTTAAGAATCTAGAGAGAGATGTATGGCAGTAACACCAGACTAGATGTGGCAGCAATTGTCAATGCATGGGTGAATGATAGATTTATAAATGTGTAAGATGAATTCTGACAAGAAAAATTTTGTTGTACAATACAGTAAACTAACTATCCTAGTTTCAGGTCTAGAAATTGATTCAATTCTACTTAATATTGGTGGAAAACATGAAACAAAGAAAATGCAATGAGTTGCTTTCCGCAAGGTTTGAATCAGTTGTGTTGAAGAAAGGCAGAAATGTTCACTAAGATGACCAAAAGATATCAGTTTTGTTTGGCGGTATTAAAATGTGCAAGGCCTTTCTTACCACAGTTAACTGATTGGAGGTTATTTTCAAGATCAGCTTGTATTGGGTAAGGAGGACCTATTTGACTTACATCAAGACAAATGCAAACAGTGTAGTCATTAACATAAATACACAGTTAAGAACTGATGATATAAACAAGGTTATTGAAAATAAGAAACAACGAAGGTCCAAAGATAGAAATGTGTGGATTTTTATGTATATTTACATACAAATCTTAGCTCAGAAAAGGAGAGAAATACATATTTATATGACATAATGAGCTTCCTCAGAGGGTAAATGATACGTATCTTGTGACCAAAGAGGAAGAGAGAAGAAAAAACAAAAACAAAAAAAAAACATACGTGTTGGAGTTTTATTTTTATGCTTCTTGTTACCCTGCCACCTATTGGGCATTAAGAGAATTCCCTTGACAAACAAGGTGGTGTACTCTCACTTATTTTATATTTTCAGCTTAAGGTTTCATTCAATGTGATTAATCATCTAGTCCAAACAAGTGTAAAAAAAATCCATGAAACCAGTTTATGATCTCCAGACAACTTCTCCTTGCCTTTTGTATTAGTGAGATAACTTCCAAGTAATAATATTCACAAAAGTAGTAACACTGATAAGCTAGAGACTCATATGTATCCAGAAGAATTTTGGAACACTAATAGAGTATTGATACCTCAACAACCGATTCAAACAAATGTCCTATGCTACTCAAAAACTTTCAGCATTATGGATCGTCTAGATCAGCATTTCCCAAACTATGGATTACAAGAGAAATATTAGTGGTTTGTAAAAAGTTATACTCGAATTACGCATTAGCTTCGATTAAAGGGTATCTGTTCAGATTGTTCAAGACTTGGGCTTTCATTGCCAGGCTGTTGGTGTATTAAGCAGTATGTTGTTTTGACGAGCTTAACGAATCAGGGTTGGTCATGCTCTCAATTATTGTAAAAACGAAATCAATTTTCACCTATTCATATAAATAATATTTCTTATATTCTTTTGTATGTTTTTGTCCAGTAAATTTGAGTAGGTTGCCATTAGTTATGGTCATGAATAGTGGGTTACAATTCTAAAATGTTTGGGAAGTCCTGGTCTAGATCATGTGATTGAAGGCCCAACAACCAGTTAAACTCTTCTGATATGCAAATCGAGTTTCAAGTTTGAGCATTTTGGAATAACTGTACACAATACACAAGAATAAACTGTCCCAGATCAGCAACTACTTAAAAAGTGACTTCATCTCACGTGGCCAGTTCCAGCATTTTTTGAAAGTGAATCTTGACAAAAATGTAAAACGAAAAGGATAACAAGAAAGCGATTTTATTTATTTATATATATATATAAATATATATATATATGCGGATGTGTGTTGTGGTGCAGTGGATATTGGCTCAGAATGAGAAATCAGGGAGTCAATTTCGAATTCCAGTTGAATTTATTGCATTCACTTACGTGCAAATACCCTTGGGAAAGGTATTAATCCGTCTCTTCCTTCCAGTTATGGGTTAAATAACAGGACAGATTGGGTTCTGTAGCCTTGGCTGGCAACCAGTCTACCAGAGAAAGCAATGGCAACCTACTGTGGGATAATCTTCTGCCCAGTCATGTCTCTTTCAAGACATGATCGTCCAAAGCATGTATCACATATGGCACTTGACTGATATATTATATATTATGCTCTCATCATGATTAAGCTCTCTAGAGAAGAAAATTTTAAAAACAGTTCCCACTTCTGCGATATATGCGTGACTTTTCAAAAATGAATTGAGTTCTTTTGGTGACTGGCGTGTGTATACATTGCTTATATTTTTTTTGATCTGATATTAAAAGTGAATCAGAAAATCCTTCACCGTCAGATTTTCCAAACCCACTGCATTCAAACCACCTCCGTTCAGTTTGGGTTGTCAGAGTTATGACAAGTATGGTAAGATTTGCTATTACAGAGCCGCTTAAATCATTTGTGACATTGTAACATTCTGCAGCCTTAAACTTAGCGTCTTCTTTCATTTGGTTTTTCAAAATTACAAAAATGAAATGGAATGTATTTATCCATACTTCTGTGATGAGGTATCTAAACTTATTTATAAATGGAACTGTCTGTGTGTGTGTGTGTTATTTATAGACTTCGAAATGGCTGAACTGATTTTCTTGAAAATTTACACAGTTGTACTATAAAAGTCTGCAAATGTTCTTAGCTAGGTTTTGTTTCGCAGTACCTCCGATAAATATCGATAATCGAAAAAAAAAAAAAAAAAAAAAAAAAAAAAAAAAAAAAAATCGGGTTATAGAAGGAGTGGTCTGATTTTAATCAAACGATATTCAGAATTTTCAAGGTTGCAGTTCTTACAATAGTGCAGAAAATATATATATATATATATATATATATATATATATATGGCAAGGTGTGTGTGTGTTTTTTTATCTGCCTGTATGTATTTTTTTTCAGCCCTTTTATTTTAGTTTTTGCTTCAGGTTTGGCTCTAAGTAGGTATAATTGTAGTTCTTAGGACTTATTTAGCCTTCCAAATTCAGTTTACGACAAAAAGAAAAAAAAAAAAACTTATTTGATATCGATACCAAGAAATCAAAATTTGACTTACATCCATTCAATTTTCTTTCAGTCTACGGTTTCGCTTTAAGTGGAAACAACTATTGCTTTTTAGTCTTTCATGCCAACATCCAAAGAGTCTGAGCTCCAGGACCATGGATTAGTTTTAAAGCTTTCATTACATCCGAGCAACACTGGGCTATACTGCTAGTTTATATTATTTACATTGTTCGGACTGCTATCTTTACTGTCATGATTACAGCGTTTCGGCCATTGTATTCTCCAATCTTCTTCAGATTGGCTAAACTATCGCACGGTTCACACTCCACCCACATCTATTGAACAGGTGAAGAGGATCATCCCTTGTTTCCTGTTTAGGACGTGGTTTCCGGCTTTCTCTTTTCCATTCTTTTTACCCTTACGTAGCCCGCTGCGCATCAGTGGTGTTGTCGCCTTGCTTGGGGTGATATGATTAAAAAAAAAAAAAATCCTTGAAATTTCAAACCAAACCTTTTCACATAACAAATGAGAATGATATACTCCAGTGATTGAAATAAAGGATTTGGTTCAAAATACCTGGCACCTGAAGAAGGTCAGAGTGACAATGGCCGAAATGCAAGCAAGGCAATAAAGATGAGGACAACAGTCTGAATAATGTAAATTATGTAATGGAATAGCATAGTAAGTACAAATCAATGTCAAGAGAAGTATCAACAGGAATATCTTATGTGTATGTCCTGTCAGGATGTCAGTGATAATGGCCCTCCACATTTTCTCATCCCTTGTAGCTCTTAATGAATCATCTTGTTATTTCTCCCAAACCATGCTTTGCCATTAATTTGCTCAAGCCCATCAAGAATGTCATGCACTGTTTTCTCCTGTCCCTCTTTCCCCCTCTATACTCATCCTGTAAGTATCAGATTCTCCAAGCTCTTCTTCCTTATTAAATGTCCCAGAAACTTCAACTGTCTATTTCTGAAGTATAAGTTGCTTTTTTGTTTACATTCTCCCCAAAACTGTCATTTCTCAGATATTCAGTACATGGTCCTCTCAGCATCCTTCTGAAGAACCACATTTATTGCTTTGAGTCTTCATCTTCCAAGGGATTGACCCACATTCACTGCCATAAGGACAGATATCACATACGTTCAGTACTCTTTTCTGCTTCCAATAAAATTTCTCTGTCCCTATAAATGTCTTAAAAACAAAAGATCTGTTTTACCAAGGATTTTATGGGTCAAAATTCTGTATATTTACACTTTTTAATCTTTTATTAGGTATATTTAATATGCTTTATATTTTTTGTTGTTAAATTAAAATAAAAAAATAAAAAACCAGTAATATAAAGAATAGCCAATTTCAGGAACATGAGAGGGCAAGGGTCAAAACAAAAGTATCTCAACTGATATAGATATATTTTTATTACTTGATTTTAATTACTTGAAAACTAAAAATGTTTTGAACAATTTTTCTGTTAATAGTGGATTGATAAATCTAGCATGACATAAATTTTGAAGTGAAAATTTTATTGCATAATATTTGATCTATGTGTTTAATATCTATCACTGAATTAACCACCTTTGTCAATACACTTATGCTGAAAAATTAATATTTGTTGTGTTTTCCACCATTAAACTATTGACAGAGTAATATACCTAAATAAAGGTAGGTAAAAATGAAAATTTTAATTTTTATAGAATAAATCTATTTTAAAGACTTATTTCATGGTAAATAGCTAATTAAATCTTTTAGAAATATTTTTTTTAATGATTTTATCGTAAATTTGTTCTCTAATCAAAATTAACTCAAAATCGAAATACACTTCATATATTCCCCTTTCAACAATTAAAACTTCATTTTGATAACCTATTTCCATCTATGGAATGGTATACCATTCCAAAGAGATTCCAGTGCTAAGTTATTACAATCTCCCTTGACAGACAAGACTTTGGCCCTTATACTGATTGCCAAAAAATATCAATGTTGTCTTTTTACACTTCCACAATTCTTGCTTTTGCCTCACTGAATATCTGGTCTTTGCACACCATTCCTGCCAAACCTACCTGGCTTTATCTGGCCAATCCTATGAAGAGATCTTTATCAGTTAAAACTGATGGGTTCAAGGCATAATGGGACAGGAATTCTCCTTCCAAATAGAAGAATCTTCAGTCAGCAGAACCAACAATTTCAAATACTATTTTTTTATGCCAACCTAAAACAAGATACTATTGCTAAAAGTAAGATTGGGTGATATGATGCTTCTTGCAAATATGTTAGCTATGTAACTCCTCCTCTCAGACCCACACATACAAGATTCTATATTGAGAAAATTTCAGGAGGAGGAGTGTGGTGTAAACTGCTCTATTTAATAATTGATCTAAATGGTATTTGAAATAGTACAAGATATAGAATGATTTGTCATGCTAGATACAAATTCTAATATACTGAAGATTTGTTCTCCCCCCACTTATAAAGAAGAAAAGTATAATCAATTGGAAATGAATTATGAAAATTACACATGTTATTAAAATACAGTAGTAAAGTGAAAGCTTCAAAATTGATAAGTTCTAACACTAGTACCAAAGTGACAAAGCCGATTCTTATATTAATAAAATAAAATAAATAAAAAATTTAAAAAAAGATAAGGTAAAAAATGTCTAAGTGAGCTATAGGCAGTCCCTACTAGTAGAGAATAAATATCAGTAGTCTTATCAATATTTTTTTTTCCTAAATTTCTTTTACCAGCCTATTATTTCTAAATATTATCAGTCAGTTAAGTGCCATATGTGATACAAGCTTTGGGCGATCACTTCCTGAGAGAGACATGACTGACTGGGCAGAAGATTATCCAACAGTAGGTTACCATTGCTTTCTGTGGTAGACTGGTTACCAGCCAAAGCTATAGAACCCAATCTGTCCTATTATTTAATTTGTAACTGGAGGGAAGAGATGGATTAATATCTTTCCCAAGGCTATTTGTGCATAAGTGAATGCAAGGAATTCAACTGAAATTCAAACTCGGCTCTCCGATTTGTCGTTCCGAGTCAATATCCACTGCACCACAACATACATCCCCCAAATATTACGCACAGCCCCTAAATATTATAAGCATATGGACAATCTTTCTTTACTATTATATATAAGTTTTTTCTTAAAAATGACAGACAAGGAACTTATGGTCAAATTCTTTCTCATAAAACTTGCATAAAAGAGGGATTGTTGCCTAAATACACAATTCTTATTCTTAAATTACATGACTTTCAGCCAACAAGGAAAGTAACTTAACAGACTTGTTTTACGACAAATACCAATTGAGATATATATATATATATATATATATAAAAGGCCATAAAAATTTTTTAGAATATAAACCACAGCCAAGCAGACAAATGAAAAACAAAAGAAATCGAAACATTTGATTTGACTCACCATTTAACTTAGAAGTAAAAACCAAAATAGGGAAATATTTTTTTGAACTAATTCATGAACACTTTCCCAAAAACTTAAAATTAAACAAAATTTTCAATAGGAATTCAATCAAATTGAATTATAGATGTACTAGTAATTTAGAAAATTACAATAAAAAAAAAACAAAAAAAAAACACATAACACCAGAAACCTAAATAACATACAAAACTTTAACAAGGAATGTAACTGTAGGGATAAAAATAAATGCCCACTTAACAGATTTTGTAAATAATCCCTTTTGTATTACAAAGTACATGACATAAAGTAAAACATATTTGGGATCGACCAAAGACAGTTTTAAAGTTAGATGGAATAACCATAAGTCTACATTTAAACTGGAAAACCTCAAAAATTGTACAAAACTGTCTAGCCATGTATGGAAATTAAGACTGAAATATGGAAAAAACCCTGATATAACTTAGAGCAGAGTAAAAATAGTCAAACCTTACAACGATGGTAAAATATGCAAATTATGCCAAAAGAAAAAAATTGGCTATTATGTCATTCTCAGAAATAAAGAAATTACTAAATGAAAGATCAGAAATTATGTCTCAGTATTTATGGATATAATTTATCCATAAATACTTACTAGAATCATACAATCATAGATGAAAGTGTTCTAAGAACCTTAAGTAACTTTTCCTAATTTTGAACATTCTTTGGTTGTTTAAAAATTCTAATTGTGTGCTTGGTGCTTGTTTAAAAAAAAAAAAAAAAAAAAAAAAAAAAATGTAAATCACCTGAAGACACTGAAAGGCAGAAACCTAGGTCATGAGAATAACTCATTTACAAATTAAAAATATCAAAAGTTTAAAAATATAATTGTACTGAACACTTTCTAACACAACTGTGTACTGGTCTAATTCAATTATGACCAAAGACTAACTAATTAAAATATGCACACACACACACTTCCATTGTTTTCAATGTGCAAGGGTACAGTAACTCAGTTCATAAAACCGAACATTACTCATACCTGATTTGATTATAGTAGTGAATGCGTATACAGAACAGTTCCAAGATTTATTTGTATATAAATGAATGTAACAAACTTGACCGATTCTTCAATCGAAGAATCGGTCTCCAATACAAACAAAGTCTAACTGATAATTCAATAGTTTCTTTATAATCATTTTTTAAGTGTTTAAGATTTACTAAGAAATTAGATTTTTGATGACTAAAATGATCATGATAAAATTTCAAATATGTAGGCAATATTAAATTGACTCAAGTTTAGCTTCAAATTAAGTGCAAGCAAACACTTTTCTTGAACAATCTTTTATACAGGGTATAGCAGAAATACCTTCCAGAAATACCTGTCTCACCATTACGTGGGAGGGGTATATTTGAAAGGTATTTCTGCCCCACCCTGTATAAAGAATCAGGTTTAATTATTTTGAGAAGATAGTGTCAAGATTTTTAGAGACAGATTTCATTATTCCTTTGATTTTTTTATGAATAGAAGAATTTAGTTTTATTTTGTAGCCAACATGATAAAAAACTTAAAACAAAATGGCAATTATATTTTAAGCTGCGGAAACAAAATTGATCCTATATATATATATATATATTTAATTTTATCAAACTGAATCATATTTATGACTAAGAATACTAGAAGCAATTTACACCAGATGCTTAATTGGACAATAATTCAAGATATGGAGTTTCATTTGAAAAGAATTTCAAGACAGAACAAAAAACATAAGTTTCATAATAACCTTATCTGATGTATTTCATTTTGATCCTGTTAAAAGGAAGTTATTGTAAATATTTCATCTAACAACTGTTAAAGCTGAAATACATTGATTATATATATATATATATATATATATAAACTATTCCAGTTTATTGTTTGGCAAATGGTCAGTAGAAGGAGATTTGTGAGAACCAAGAGATTTTTTTCAAAGTGCTCTCTTAGATGTGTTACCACAACTAACCACAAAAAAAGGACAAAATTCAAATGCCAGTAAGCTGTTTAACACTTGTAAATTCATGATATATTAGTGGCATTAACAACTACTTAGAAATAAGATGATTCATGTATCCATACCACAAACTTTTTGTAATGTTTATGTAGGTTTCATTAAAAAAAGTTTCAGTAACAGAATGCTTGCCAAAAGTTCAGAGATTCTATCTCAGATGAGATGGGAATTGGTTTTATAACTGTAAACTCACTTAAGAGAAGAACAAGAGAGAAGAAAAAGAAAAAGCAAAGTTTAATACTTGTAAAAATCTTAATCCTATGAAGACAAAAATAAGAGTATATTAGTAAAAGTCTGCCATGTATGCTATTACTAAAGTTTCAAAAATAAAATGGATAAAAGTTTGTTCCTATGCAAATATAATATATAGCATAAGTAAAATATTGGTAAGAGTTTTTATTTCAAGTTTATAAGATTTGAATTATCTATTACTTTAAATGCCTAAGTACAGGTTTTCAAGGACTTTTCCAAGTGTCTTGTTTTTTCTTCATATTCTCCTCGGCTGATCCATAAGCTTTAAATCTTTTAGGTTTTACTCTTATAAAAATATCCAATGCAGTTCAACCAGTACAAGCACTTAAAACAATGATTGCTTTTTGGCATAAAGCATATAATATGAACTAAGAATTCTGCACCGACTGTTTTATGAGAAATGGTATATCCTATCCTAATAAAATGGGAGTCAGCTGACTATTAAGTATAAACTATTAAAAAGTCTCCTTACCCATTATGATAGTAATTATAAATTACAGAAAATTAGTGACAAATTTATAATTCTGATCATAAAACAGACTTTCCAATGATCTAATTTAGTCATTACTTTTACAAAAAGCTTAAGACATTTTATAGGAGAAAGAAAAAGAAAACAATATTTTATTTCTTCCTAAAGTATCATTTGCATGGGACAAGTTAAACTTTCATTCCCTTTTTGAAGTGCAATTGCTCCCATTAAAATAATTTAAGATAATAGTCAAGTCAATAAGAATCTTAATAGATAAGCAATAATAAATGTATCATTATTTAGGTACTTGAAGAGTTGACAAAATTATAAGATAATTTTATATATATATATATATATATATATATATATATATATATATATATATAAAGTACTGTGCAAAAGTATCAGACAAGAACTATTTTATCTTTTATAAAGCATATTGACAGAAAACAGTTTAATTAAAGTCATTTTATTTGCTTTAATCAACAAATGCTTTAAGAAAAAATACTTGTTAGAAAATAAATTTAATATTTAGTATAATAGCCTTTTGCTTTGATCACAGCCTTCATTCTGTCAGGCATTGACATCGCAAGCTTCTTCAATGTATCTACTGGGATCTCCTGCCAAGCAGCTTGTATTGGTTCCCAAAGTGTGCTTTGCAAAGTAACATTAGATTTATCAATTTTTTTTATCTAAAATATCCCATAGATGTTCAATAGAGTAGTTTCAAAATAACTTGTTTATAGACTAAACTATCGCCCGGTTCACACTCCACACACGTCTATTGAACAGGTGAAGAGGCTCATCCCTTGTTTAGGATGTGGTTTCCGGCTTTCTCTTTTCCAATCTTTTCACTCTCACGTAGCCCCCTGCGCATCAGTGGCATTACCACCTTGCTCAGGGTGATACGATTAAAAAAGGAAAAATTAAATATAACTTCTTTTTAATACATTTCTTTTACTCCTACTTTTAAATCAATATTTGTTAGCAATTTACTTGGCTCTTCACCCTGTATTTGAATTTCAGTGAGGTTTTTTAGGAAAATCACCCCTATCCTAATACTTTTGCACAGTACTGTGCGCACACACACACACATATATATATATATATATATATATAAAATGATCAAATATGGATAAAAAACAATTTTTTTTTTTTTTTCAATCTAATGTTTCACTTTTACTACAAGTTCGGGAGGACATATGTATTGTATGAGTTTCATTGGTTAATCAAGCATTATGTGCATTTGACTTGATAAGCAACATTAATATTTGATATTCGAAACTCAAGGAAAGATGTGTCATTTTGGAGCTATAAAATAAAAAATGAAAAAGATACCAAGGCTAACTGAAAGAACCTAGAAAGGTCACATCTTTCAGTTTGGAACTCCATAAATTATACTAATATTGCTTAATAAGTCAAATACACATGAAGCTTGATTAACCAATGAAACGCAAACAAATAAAAATACCAGATTTTTTTTTCCTCTCCTTATCTTACTTTGAAATTTGAATGAAAGTGAAATATGTTAGCTTGAGATATATTTTATATTTGTTCTTCATCTAATCTCTTAAGTTCCAATCTATATTTGTTCAGTAGTGAATTTAAACACTCAGATACTGGTGTCTGTTTACATTGTATATAACAAACTAAAGTCTGCCTTCCTCTACCGAGTGCCCATAACTCAGAAGTAGGATTGCTGACTGTCAATTTGGTCAAGTTTCAATTCTGGCTAGAAGCAATCAGATGTCTAACCGTACTGATGAACTGTGATACAGCAAAACAGATCTGTCTGCAATATATATATATATATATATATATAGTCATCCGCAGACAGATCTGTTTCACTGTATTACAGCTCATCAGTACGGCTTAGACTCCATTTGCTTCTTAACCCAGGATTAAAACCTGACCGAATTGGCGTCAGTCAGCGATTCTACCCCTAAGCCATGAGCGTCCAGTAGAAGGCAGCTTTTTATTGCATATAAAAACGGCCAATAGCTAGAGTGCTCCAAGTTCATTATCGAATGAGCGGTGCATAAATGCCGGAGTAGCTACTGTTTACAAAGTCTACCACTCTTCCAGAGTGCTCAATCAGGGTGTGAGAGCTATATATATATATATATATATATATATATATATATAAATCACCTGAAGCCACCTACTCATGGTAGAAACCTGAGTAGCAAAATAACTTGTTTAAAAATGGATAATATTCAAAAGTTCTACAATTGTATCGAACACTTTAATACAAATATGTACTGGTCTAACCGTATTATGACCCAAAACTAAGTATTAAGCAATCAGTATATATATATATATGAGAGAGATACGGATATGCGTGTATGTTTTTGGAAAGTAATTTCCAGAACTGGCAGTATAACTAAATGAGTAAGTTGTGAAAAGAAGCAAATGGTTAATACAAAGTTATCAGGCTGTATAATTCTGTTATATACGAACATGACTGTGAGTAGAACCTTGTTTTTCATAAACATTGGTATATGGATATGCAGGTAGCATGACTTATCAGCATGAAAAGGGGAATCAGTAAGCGTAATTCAAATTCCAGTCTTAGAACTGCATTTGAATAAATGTACTGGAGTGGGTAGTATGAATCCACCTTTTAAACAAGCTAGAAATTCACAAGATAACATGGAAAGAAGATTCTTGGTTCAATTTAGAGGGGAAACAACTTCAATTTTTTTAGAGATCAATAAAATTGGTCATTAACTCTTATTGATAAAATGGTAATATTAAATATTCTCATTTATATAATCTATGGTGTTATATGATCTAGTTGTAGGTAATTTCTCTATGAAATTAAGAACTTTCCAGCACCTCCTTTATATACTAACTCCCCACCTGAGTAATGATCTGGTATATTATGAGTGAATATTATAAATAAACTCATCTCTTCCAACTTACAGTCTCAAGTCACCTATTATCTACTTTAAACAACCTCAATCAATAACCCACAACATTGAGTAACTTTTGGGCTTTTTATTTGGTGAACAAGAGAAACACTTAAGGGTTAAATAACAGGGAAAACTGGAGAAGTCAGTAGAGAACCACAATTATATTTTTCAAGTCATAGCAATTCCAATAAAAAAAAAAAAAAAAAAAAAAAAAGGAAAAACACTCAAGTGCATGTTATATATATATATATATATATATATATATATATTATGGTAATATCTACATCTGACAATTTGGTAGTCATCCATCTTTATACAAACGCAAATCGTTTTGTACTGTTCAAGTAATTATGAATTGAGATATATATATATATATATATATATAAAAGGCAAGTGTGTGTGTGTGTGTGTGTGTGTGTGTGTGTGTGTGTGTGTGTGTGTGTGTGTGTGTGTGCGCGTGCGCGTGCGTGCATGTCCTTATACAAATCCAAAATTTTTATTTGATTCTCACCAAACTTCACACAAATATTCTTTAGGTTTCCGATCAGGTCATCGGCTACTTACTTTTTCTGATTTCCCCCCCAATATCGAAAAATTGATACCCTGATAACCTATCAGGTCTGACCCAAATCAGGTTTTCAGCCCTTTTATTTTGGTTTTTGCTTTGGGTTTTGCTCTAAGTCGGTATAATTGTAGTTCTTAGTCTTGGCCATGATACCATATACGCAAAGGACTTATTTAGCCTTCAAAATTCAGTTTGCAATGGAAAACTTATTTGACATTGATACTGGAAATCAAAATTTGACTTACATCCATTCATTTTTCTTTCAGTGTACGGTTTCACTTTAACTGGAAACAACTATTGCTTTTTAGTCTTTCGTGCCAACGTCCAAAGAGTCTGAGCTCCAGAACCAATGGATGAGTTTTAAAGCTTTCATTACACCCGAGCAACACCGGGCTATACTGCTAATCAAGTATAGATCAAATATGGATTAAAATCTAAATTTGAAAGAACAAAAAAAAAAAAGCCTTTATGCATCTAATGCATTTTATTTTATTAAACTTGATCAGAGAATGGAATATATAGAAGAAAAAGAAAATGCTGCTCTATTTACATCTTTGTTGCCATTTGTGCAACATTTCAGCCATTGTACGCTCCGGCCTTCTTCAGGTGCTAGGAATTTCGAACCAAACCCTTTATTACAATCACTGGGGTATATCATCCTCATTCCTTGCGTAAAGCTTCGATTGGAAGTCATGAGTTATCTCTCTCTAACCCTGCAAGTTACTTGTTAACCACTGCTGTAGCTTGGTATTGAACACACAAATCTTTGGGTCAAGTCACAGGAACTAACCATCATCTATATCCAATTGTCTGAATAATGTAAATACTATTTCATTTCAGAAATATAAACAAAATTTCTGCTATTTTTAATTTTTGTGTTCAATTTCCATTGGTTAAAGTAGATGTTATGTTCCTGAAAAGAATTTTTTATGCAGAAAATACTTTAAGAGAGGAAAGAGTTCTGATAACTATTTTACCATTCTATAAAAGACTTCAAATACTTAATATACTATGTCACCAACTAAAGAATCTAGAATAGGTCTGTTACCACAACCAGTGTCACTTAAATTCTTCCATCCCCATCCAAAATACAGACAACCATCAAACATGGATAAAAAGGATTACTAGATAAACACAGAAACAAACAAGGATACATTATCATACAAATGTTTGATATGACAAATGTACACAAGGTCTGTTTAGCCAAATGGAAACAAGCAACACAAAAATGAAAAATTAGAATTTTTTTGTCTCCACAAGTCATTCTCTCTGATCAAACTTTAATAAAATCAAAATATTAAATTTATAAATATTTCCTGTTTCTTATATTTTATCAAAGATTTATTTGATTTATGGCATATCAACCTCAATGGGTTATTTAATGTCGTTAATATTTTTACAATAGATTCGCGTGAATAGAACATATTCTTTGTAAGAAGTAAGTTTGTAGATCAGACATATCATGACAATTTTTTTCCTTCAAGAACTTATTCTTGTTGGTAACATTTCTCTTTCAAAAATGTTTTGTTGGTAATATTTTTCATTGGAGCTGGGAACAACAGCAATTAAGAGGTGGTGCCATGCTCCTCACAACCTCCCACTCAGAGGCCTTGCTGCCAGATGCAGTTTATGGTCATACCCAGGACCTATATTATCAAAGAATTAGGTAAACAAAAAGATACAGGTATTACATTTGTCCTATACCTAAAGTGATACTACTCTGAATATCATGTCTCTAGTTACTTTGTGGACTTTAAAATTGAAATACATGCACTTACCAGTTCATTAGTACGATGTTGATGAGACATTGTAGTGTTGTCTTGGCAATCTGGGTCAAGAGTTGAATGACTAAGAATATTACTAGAATAGGAACAAAGTATTCCCAAAGCACAAATACTTTCAAAGTCCATTTCTTTATTATGACTAAGATTAGTAATTTATAAAGAAACTTTTTTTTTTGGTTGAAACATGAAAAAAAAAAAAACAAAAAAAAAAACAACAACACAAACAACAAAAAAAATCAGATATTATGCTGTCTTACAATTACTTAAGGCACAAAATAGCCAGTTACTCCGCAGCGGTGATTTTTACATTCATACTGTTTATATCTCAATATTGAGGACACTGCGATTCATAAATCGCAGAGATTTTAAATATAATTTCCGTATAATTCCTTACACAAGCTGAATTCCAATTTTACAATCCAGATTTAACATGTAATCAAACATCTAATTTCAAGGTTGCTCTTACCTTTTTATTACAAATTTTCTATGAGTGGGCATGTGTTGCAACATATCTGCTGATGCACCAACTATTGAGTATCTTACAAAAAAAAAACACAAAAAAAAAAAAAACTATCTAAACCCCTGAGCAAGACAGGAGATTAGATATTCTTCACTACTCAACATAATTATTGCAAAAAATAAAATTAGGCACTGTTAAAGAGGAAACATACAGCAAAAGCTTTCATAACTGGTAGTAAAGAGAATGAACTGAGCCAATGTTGCCTCACTATTGTCTGTCTCCATAAGCATGACAGTTGTTTTTATATATATATATATATATATATATATATAAACACACACACACACACACACACAAATAAGGATCATTTTCAAAAATTACAGTTTAGTATTAGTATAAGCCCACTTGCTTTTTCACAATTATATTTTTATGATTGACAGATTCATTTTCTACAGCTTATCAACCCTTTTCAGGTTATTTAAAGACAAAATATTTTTATATTGTAAGGATTTTTTTTGCAGGTGGTAATGATTTAGTGATATATGTCTTACTAATGTTCTCAACAGGTGGTGTCAAGGAGAAGTGGATTCATGTTTTCCAAGGACATTTGTGCATAAGTGAATATATCAAACCCAACAGAAATTGGAACTTGGCTCTCCAATTTCAATTTCAAGCTATTATCCATTACACCACCTGCACATTCAAACTCACAACACTTGGTATTCCCCAGTGGTCACCCTCCTCAGTATTGACCAGGTTCAAAGTTGCTTAACTTCATTGATCATATAGAAACCAGTGCTTCAAAGTGATGTGGCTGTAAGCCTACATTTTATGAACTTGAATAAGTTTTAATGGAGTCAAAGTATATGTGCATGTCTAGCCACACTGATGAGCTGTGATATAGCGAAACAGGCTTGTATGTGGATTATATATATATATATATATAGCCTTTGAGATTTCACTTGCCTGGTGACTCAGTCGATTAAAAACTTAATTGGGCTATTAAGGTTTATTGCTTTACTCGCCCATAGTTGATTAAAAATCTGATTCCTTTTACAACCCAAAAGTATACCATTGAAGATTCACAAGTTACTTAGAATGACCTACAATGACATTATTGAACTCTTGGCTTTTATTATCCCCGTTAGTGTAAACATTCATTTAATGCTGTCAGAGTGGAGTTAAAAATGTCTGTCGCCCAGATTAAAGACTCTCACAGATTTTTAGAAAATATTATCCTATATTTCCTCCCCGCTTACGAAAAGCAAATTATACAAGTAATTTTTTTTTATAGCAAAAATCATTGAGAAAATCAAATTTGTTACATTTTATCATCTATGAGATGGCGGTTGTAGTCAAACAGAAGAAAGAAACTACAAATTTAGGTACTTCCACTCAATTACTAAAAAAACAGCATAACATGTTAAAAGGGCTCAAACTTAAAAACAGTTTTATCATCAAAATGTTTATGCTATTATTATTTTAAAAAATTTCTAAATTCTTTTTAACACATTCGAAATTATAATTAAAATTTCATTTTTTGTTTTCCGTCAGTGATTCATGCCATGTTTATGTAAGGCGACTATTAAGAAAATGGAGTCCGTCAATAAAATGATTTGGGGCGAGTAAATTTTCCCCTCACTTTCAAATATATATATATATATATATATTCATCTCGATCCCAAACATGTATATAACTGACATGAAAAGACACTTAAGCAAAGACCATCAGTTTCAATATCCAGTGAGTTTAGTCATAATTTAAAAATATCCAACAATTCACAAACAAATTTTAAGTTAGGTTATTTGGTGTAAAATATTGGTGAATCTGAAAGGTATGGGGAATCATCACTCAGTAGAATTTAGTATATAAAGGAGGTATTGAAAATATTTTAGCAGAACCCATTTTATAAATGAAAAATGCTATCAAATTTCAAGGATGCTAAGAAATGACATACATAAAATGAAAATATTTAATATTACCATTTTTTAATATTACCATTTTTTCAAAATAGTTAATGACCAATTTTATTGATCTTCAAAGGATCAAATAATTGAAGTTTCCTCTAAGTTCCAGGTTAGCATGTGGATTATATTTAGTAACTAGCAGTATAGCCTGGCATTGCTCGGGTGTAATGAAAGCTTTAAAACTAATCCATGGTCTTGGAGCACAGACTCTGCCTTAAGAATATTTGTGTGAAGCTTGGTGAGAATTGGATAAAAATTGTGGATTTGTATAAAGGACATATAAACAGACACACACATCATGTATATATATATATATATATATATATATATAAAAATCAATTTTCTGCACTATTGTAAGAACTGCAACCTTGAAACTTCTGAATATCGTTTCTTATGTCTGTCTATAAATGTATCAAATTTGATTAAAATCGGACCACTCCTTCTATAACCCGATTTTTTCGATATTTATCGGGGGTATCTCGATACAAAACCTAGCTAAGAACACTCGCAAACGCTTATAGTACAACCGTGTAAATTTTCAAGAAAATCAGTTCAGCCATTTTGGAGTCTATAGGTAACGGACACACACAAAGTTTCATTTATAAATAAGTTTAGATTATCAAGAAGATTAAATCTGTCCATGGCTTCAATGTTATATCACTGAGCTTTTCAAGAGTGAAGAGTTCTAGAGCACTAATATTTCCATAGAAGTTTAGGGCAGTGCAAGATCTCAGGAGGAGAGAAAAGAAAAAGGTTTTGATGAAATCACCGCCAATGCATTATTAAGAGCAAGGAGGAAACGTGTCTCAAATAAGAAACCTGTACAAAAGGTGTTCATGCAACTGACACAAAAACCATGTACACAATCATTCACCTGCAAAGAAAATTTGACAAGAATTCAGTGGATTGCAATAGCAGCAGACAGAATACTGAAAGTGAGAAATCAAATACTGGGTTTCTGTCATAGTCATGATTAGTGCACAAAAAATGCAGTTCTACATTCTTGTAAAGAAACTAATCTTCACTATCGATGGTGGCAAAATACTGCAGCTATTTATAAATGCACTGTACCTTTGCGTTTCATAACACATCACTCAATAAATCCCAGGCCTAACTAATAAAACAACTTTTAGGCAAAATTTGACTATTCATCAACAGTCTTCTTTTAGGATGATACACTAATTCCAATGCTTTTCTAACAATTTAATGCCTTTTTTTGTAGAATGATTTGTCTTTGGCATCAAGATACACCTCACTTCTTCAATGAAGCCAAATATTTTTTCCTGTAGCATTCTTGTGAGGTCTGCAAACAGCCAGTAGTCGATGAGGGCCAGATCTGATGAATAGGGTGGATGCAAAAGCAATTCATGTAGCAGCCATCATCGTGATAGACTTGTGAGACGATCCCTTGTCTTGGTGAAAGATCATTTTTTCATCATTTGTGGCTGCTTTTTGGCGATTTCTTCCTTCAACCACACCAATAATGCTATATGATATTCACTATAGACGGCTCTTCCTTTCTCAAGGTTATCGACGAACAAAATACCTTGCACATCCGAAAATACAGAGGCCAAAACCTTGCCTGTTGATGTTCGAGTCTTTGGCCGCTTTGGACAGCTTTTACCTGCTGCTGTCTACTCAGTCATCTGCTAATTTGACTCTGGAATGAAGTGGTGGATCTATGTTTCATCCATTGTCACATGTTTACACAAAAACTTCTTGTGTTGAAACAGATGAAAACAATGCGCTGAATTATCGACATGCCGTTGTTCGACTGTGAGCAAATGCGGCATCCACTTTGAACACAACTTTCTCATTGACAAATGTTCATGAAAAATGGTGAATACACTGCCTTCTGATATGTTCAACTGCTCTGCTATCTCATGCAACTTCAATTTATGATTGGCTAAAACAAGTGTGGACTTGTTTGGCTTTTTCCAGGACAACTACCAATTTTGGGCAATTTAAGTGTGGTTGTACAGACACAAATGATGTTAAACACTCAAAGTCAGCATACTACCTCTTAACCATTGTTTCAAACAGAGCAGAGTCTGAATAACTTATCAAAGTATTGTTTTTCTTGAACAGTATTCCTCCCCGCATCAGAAAGTAATGCTTTATCAACACACGAAATTCAGATTTTTCCATTGTTTTGAAAATTTGCAACAGTAGCTTCATTTAAATAACTGTAATTTGTAAACTAATAATCCAATTCGGCCCAAATTTTGTCACATGCAATATGAAAGTGCTTCATAAAAATTATATGGATTTTTTAATTAGTGGTGCCATCTATATGTCGGGCTTCGGACTTATTAGGTGATGTGTTAAGCAACAATAATTCACTCAGGATGTTTTAATTTAAAATTGGTTAACAGTTTATGATATGAGAAAGTAACAAACAAAATATTGAAATTCTGTTGACATTAACTCAAAAAAGTAATTAAGTTATCACTATCAAAGACTAGAAATAGATTCAAGTTGATTCAATTATATGAAGTATAATCAGTGTTATTTAGCGTATGACTTAGGCATTGACCCCCACCAACACTAGTCATGTACATGTTAGCTAAGAGATTTATATTTGAGCAGGAAAAAAAAAGAAACAGCAGCCACATGAAATTTCTTAATTTATAAAATATGATTGTTAAGAAACATTACCTACCTGATGATATAAATAAAAGAAATGAAAACTTTATAGAAATATTTTAATTAAAACTTGTTTAGTGTCAGATTGTTATATAGTAGCAGTGAGCAATAGTACTTTCTAGTCAACAGAATATACAAAGCAACATGTATCAAATTTTGGGCACTAAAAGGTTATGTTCAATTCAAAATTTGAGTTTACAAAAGCATGAATCTCCAAAATTGAAGTTGCTGTACATAACTGAATTCCACGGAAATCAGAAATCGTCACAAAAGAGTAAGCAAACATTTAGAAAAATGGGCAGCACTTTTTGCATTAATGCAAACTACCCTAGTTATAATTTCATTCACGGTTGTTAAAAAGTTAAAAACATTAAATAAAAATTTTATTAAATCCAAAATTCACTAAGGAGCAGTTTTAATCCTGCTAAGAACGACTGCAAAATACTTGCCTCTCCCCAATTTATAGGCAAAAAGCACACAAAGGCATACTGGGATTTTTTCCTATCCAATAAAATGGGACAGTTCTTGGTTTTATCTCAGTCCCAGTCTGTCTTATCTTGGAGTAAGAACACTACCATTCACTCATTGAACTTTCTTTTGTTTGAACTTTTTGCCATATTACAGTTAATTTGCCTTGCATATATTATTTGCTGTTCTTTTTTCTTATTATTGATTATTGCAAACTTTGTCAATTCTGTTTGCTGGATTGCACCATTACTATTTTGCATTTAACCATGCTTACTCACTCTACATTTTCAATAAGTTCTTAACTCTTCAAATATTTCTCTAAAATTAAAGAAACACATTCATATAATTCTATACATGTTTGTACAATACTTAATGAGTCAAAAAAGAACAAAACAGTTGCCTCCATACACAACCCAGAGTCAGACTTCTGCAACAGGTAAAAGGGAAAAGAAAAAAAAACATAACAAAAAGCTGTTCATTCAGAAATAAATTCACTAATACACGCATGCACTAAAATCAGTGTATCAAAATGTACTATTTTTGATTTCTTAGAAGTCAGTATCAAAATTTTGTGCTGTTTTTTTTGTTGTTTTTATTTTTCTATTAATGAAATTTACAAGTCATAAATTATTAAAAAAAAAATAAAAAAACACACACACACACACACTACTGATATTAGCTATTGAAAAAGAAATCACATGATCAGCGGTTGAGAGCAAGGGAAAATTTACTTGCTCCAGAATCATTTTACTGACTGACTCCATTTTCTTAATAGTCACTTTATGTAAACAGAGTGAATCTTTTGGGTTGTAAAAGGAATCACATTTCCTTTTTCTATATTTGAAGGGACACATTTCATTGTGAGATTTTTTTAATCACCACAAGTAAAGCAAACTTTAAATAATCGCCCAATTAAGTTTTTAATCAACCGATCGGGTGAGTGAAATCTCAAAGGCTGCCTATAGTAGCGAAAGCATATTAAAACACTTGAGTGTCATACCAAGTTCTTATAGCCAACATTTTATTTCTAAATCGAATTTCTATAATTAAACTGAGAAGATTGTGTGGAATGGATAACTTAGATTATCTTAGTTTTTGCATTCCAGGACAACATTTAGAAATGATACCATAGAGATAAAGTAAAAAGGGGGGCATCTTATATTTGGTTCTTGACAGATCATTACAAGTGATATCAATGATGTATAAAACTTCAGTTGAGATCTTAAGCAGGCTTCATATATCCAAGTGTCACTAGTAATTGTACAAATCACTGTCAAAAAGAAATAGAGAAGTCATAAAGAGGAAACAGTAAAAATGAGAGAGAAAGTGAACGAGGAAATAAACAATGAAGGATAGAGTTTAGATTGTGGGGAAGGAGGGACATGGTAGACAGGAGGCAAGAATAAATTGAACCTTTCATAATTGATTGATGCTCTGGTCAATTGGAAAAAGGATTATTAGATCTATCTAAAAAGTGTTATAGTTTGGGCACATGCTCCTCACTCACAGAGTGCCTTTTTTTTTTTTTTTTAAAAAACACTTCATATAGGGATTTGTAGCTTTTCATGCCAAGCACATACAGCTGATGGCATAGTAGTAACTAATCAAGTAGTAGCAGCCATGCTGCCTGCCACTCTAGCTTGTTAAAGCTTTGCAGAGTCAACAAAAACAAAGATCATTTTTGTTAGGCTTTTATTTATTTTGCAGCAAACTCTGCCAAGAAATATGCCCTTAAGTTATTTAGGGATTCCTACTTTCATTATGACACCTACTTTTTTATTTTTATTATATTTGGGCTATGACTATTTTAAATAATAGTTTGAGTCAATTCCTTTTTCAAACATTAAACTGCAATAATACAAAAAGTATCAGAAGCCCCACTCTCTGAAATGCATCTTTCATGGTTCTTGCCGTTACCAATGTTTATCGTCATGATTAGTCAGGCTTCTCATTTATTCTTTCTATCATTTCTTTTAGATTACTTCTTCCAAAAATACTTGGAGGAGACCCACAATAGCAGAATGACTATTGACTAAGATTAGAAAATAATAAGATTTATCTCTGCAACTCATTCAGCATAATTTCGTCTGAAGGAAAGCAAAGAATAAAAATAGCAATTGGGAATAATTGGGAAGACAAGACAATCAGAAATTTCTGAATTAGAATTCAAGAAAAAGAAAAAAAAAACTAAACAGATCTTTGGTTTTAAAAATAGGAAATATTCCACATGATAATCAGAATGCTCTTTGGCAATAACTGGACAAGAGCCAAGAGATCAATTGTGTCTAGTGGTGCCAACAAGAAATCAGAAAGAAATGCTATCATGGGGCAGTGACTTCAACAGTAGAATGACTTTATAGAAGTAAATTATTCATTCTATTTGAAACTTTCATAAGTAGAAAAAAAAAAACAAACATTCTAGGACATACAACCCAACCACAGCAAATATTGTAGAAAATTGGTTGAAGTATTTTATATATTTTATACCATCCATTATTTGGCAATAAGCAACATGTACAAATTTGCAGAGATGTTAAAAAAATAAAAAATAAAATAAAAAATAGGAGGGGGGGTAAAACTTTGGTCAAGAGCAAAAAGGCATAAAAGGTAAATGGCCATAAGGCAAAGAGAGGAAAGCACCCTGAACTTATTAATGATCAGAGAAGCATCTAGGCTTGTGGGTTTAAAACAAATCTTATTAAAATCTCAAAATAAACCAAGCAGCACATGTCAACCTGGGTGCTGCTGATGAGGTAAAGTCAAGTTCCTAAAAGCCATATTACGATGGATGTCGGAATGTAAAAGTTGGTGCTGAAAAGTTATCAACTCAACTATGAAACCCGAGAGAAAAAAAAAAATCTGAGGTTTTGTTTAATTTTTGGGAAGTGAGTTGAGCAAATACTTAACATCACTTTGTAGACCATGATCTGAACAGTACAGGTTATTTTGTACCATTAGTTTGCTGTTAAGGCTCTTTTTCTTTCCTGGCTAACAGAGCCCACATCACTATACCTATAAGGATTTAAATGCTTATCAAAAATTCATGAAAAATAGAAAGTACAAATACAAGACTGATGAATTAATCTTAAACTTTCCAATAGGCTTTAATTTTAAAAAACAAATAAAAAAAAAAAAAAAAAAAAAAAAAAAAAAAAAAAAAAAAAAAAAAAAAAGTAAAATGTTTAACTGTTCATAAATGACAGATTCAAATAAATTCTTTGATAAATATTGAAAATAAATAACCTAAATCCTTTTATTTTCTTGAGAATAGCTTTTCCTTGTAACCAGAAATTAACATATTACACATTCATGCAAACATTTTTCTTTCAATTTCATAAATAATATCTGCCCACTCATGAAAAGAAACACCGAGTTTTAACAAAACTGTCAGACAATAATAATGAAAAACATTCAGATAAAAAAAAAACAAAAAAACAAAAAAAAAAAACAAACAAAATACAAATTCAACATGTTCAAAGATTCTTTGTATCTTTTTCTTAATTCTGCTATTTTGTAATTGGCTTTTCAGAACATTTGCAAAGGTAAATCAACCACCCAGTATGTATTATCCAGTCTTAAATGCATCTCTTGTAACTTTACACATTAATGTCTTATCAATATAAGAGTCATTAACATTCAAAACATTGTTCAAAACAATTCAAACTATATACATGTTGTCCATTATTCTAGAGTTTTACCTTAAAATGAAAGGATATTTTTTTTTTTTGCTTTCTTTCTGTAAGATATACATAAAGACAAAAAAATTGACTGAACCTTGTGCTAAACAGCAGCAAGAATATAAAAGGAATCCAAATATCCAAACAACATTTATTCCTAGGTGTCAACAGGAATAGAGGGTTTTTAATTTGTTTTTTTGGTGGTTGGGGGGGTTGGGGGGGGGGGGTTCACTATGTAATAAAATGGAAGAAAACATGAACAGGATGGAATCAAAAAAAAAGTCATTTAAAAGATCAAAAAGTGCAATATTAATAAACAGGGTGGTTTTAACAAGTTGTGGGTGATAAATATCTTAAAAAAAGAAAGGAGAGAGATAGAAATGCCCCACTCCCACCATCTATTAGACACATAACCATATGATAAAAAAAAAAAAAAAAAAAAAAAAAAAAAAAAAAAAAAAAAAAAAAAAAACACTTAAAAGGACACAGTGAGTGAGTAGCTTCCAAAATTCTGAGAAAAGTCATTCCAAGAACAAATACAATTCTAGATTCCCAGAAGAGATCACAGCTCAAACAGTCAACTTTTTCAAAATATCAACCAAGTTACTATGAAAACAGGAGACATGATGGACACAGGAGTGAAATACAGTTTTATTAATCAATAGCTGCAAAAAGTCAAGCGATTCATTGCAAGAAATTTGCTTGTAGGTCATCAGTTTGATCTCAAAAGAGAGGATCCTATAAGCACGCACCACTCAAGGCATATGACTCATTCACTTCTCCAGATAAAGATCTATTACAGATAAATCTCATACTTAATAAAACATTAGACAGTGAAAACAGAAATCGAACAAGAAACATTTTTTTTTTTAATTTTTATCATTACATTCCTGAGAGATATTTTAAAAACACATTTTTCTACAATCAATAAATATAATTACCTAAATACAATCGTCTTGCATGTAAATAAAATTTAATATGAATATCATAAAATACATTCACAGCCCTTTTTGTATTTTGGGATCTCACATTAAGAGATTTCTAAACAGTTCTACAAATTCCTGCCATTTCAGATCCTTAGTTTTGTTTTTTCCTCCAAAAAGACTTGTTAGACGACTTATTTCCTGCAGTTGGGAATGGTTTTTGTCTTGTTTAAAAAAATACTATAATTGATTAGTTTTTTGACTAAAGATTTAACATTTTTTAGTGTTAAACATTTCAATTTCATATTGGTGCTTTTTTTTAACAAATTTCCGTTTCTCTATATAGTACAGATGCAATTTCTATACATAATTTTCAATAGCACAGTTTTTGACAACAAAATTTACTTTTCTATGAATTTATTTCCAATTCACCCTTCAGGTGCCATTTTCCTGCAAAAATTATCAGTTCACAACTGCAGTCTACCAGCTATTTACTTCTATCTTTATACGAGGTCATAAAGATATGAACTAAAATACAAGCATTTTAGATACTGGGAGGCAACTATCTATTAGAGGTAGGAAAAAATATCATGGAACTAATCTCCCACCAGACCTACTTTCTAAAATCAGTTTGGTCATTGAAATATTGATCTTGAAAAATCAGTTAGGCTGAGAACTTTACAGCATCACCTCATATTTTCATTTAAGTCAGTCAGTTAAGTGCCATACGTGAAACACGCTTGGGCAATCATGTCTCGAAAGAGACATGACTGACTGGGCAGAAAATTATCCTGCAGTAGGTTGCCATTGCTTTCTGTGGTAGACTGGTTGCCAGCCAAGGCTATAGAACCCAATCTGTCCTGTTATTTAACCCATAACCAGAAAGAAGAGACGGATTAATACCTTTCCCAAGGGTATTTGTGCATAAGTGAATGCAATGAATTCAACTGGAATTTGAACTCAGCTCCCCAATTTCTCGTTCCAAGCCGATATCCACTGTACCACAAATTTACTTTCAATTAGTAAATGTGAAATTATTTATCATGAAATTTTGTACATGACAGACAACTGGGGATTAAAGGCAATAACGCCACTGATGCGCAGGGGGCTACGTAAGAGTAAAAAGATTGGAAAAGAGAAAACCAGAAACCGCATCCTAAACAGGAAACAAGGAATGAGCCTCTCCACCTGTTCAATAGACGTGGGTGGAGTGTGAACCGGGCGATCAAGGAGGCAGAACTTTTGAGGAAAGTGTGTGAATCAGCATTTGAAATCTTGGCACTTTACCTATAATTAAGTACCAACCACTGATAGAAAATCAACAGGCAACACCCACCCCCCACACACCAAAATACAATTTGTCAAAAATGTCCTTATAAATTTACTACTTTATATCTTGGTCTCCTGAGAGGAGAAAAAAAAACACCTGAAAATAAAAAGAAAAACGATGCAAATATATTCACCTGTGCAGGTGTATACAAGAAAACTGTTCAGTGATAACTGAGCTAAGATATGCATGGAATTCTGGTTATGAAAAACAAATTGAATTTTTATGTAATGTATTGATGCCAGAATAAACCACAGTTGTTTATGCTCTAACTTAGATAAATAGTGCGTACTTATACCCTACCCCTGACAGCACACCCCATCATCAGCCTACAATAACAATGAAGTAAAAGCAACTCCAGGGGGAGTGACAGGCACATGTAAACAAAATACCATTTGTATTAAATCCAAGTCACTTTCTTTAGGTTGCCAAGCAGCTTAGATTGCATGATCCACTCTATCGGGCAGATACGACAAAACGAAAGTAAGGGCTTTATTTCAAAATAAAACACCCAACAATTTAATGGAAGAGCGAAGAAATATAGAAAACAGAAATGTTGAAGTTCATAATTTTGGACAAAAAAAAAAAAAAAAAAAAATGAAGTTTATCATGCAAAAATTGTATTTCAAATAGTGAAGAAAAAAAATTATATGTCAATCAAGCTTGGGCAATCATGTCTCAAAAAGACATGACTGACTGGGCAGAAGATTTCCCCACAGTAGATTGCTATTACTTTAGCTTTGGTTGGCAACCAGTCTACTACAGAAAGTGATGGCAACCTAGGCTATAAAAACCCAATATTATTTTTTCATGCTAGTTAACCCATAGCTGGAGAGAGAGAGAGAGAGAGAGAGAAGAGAATACCTTTCCCAAGGGTATCTGCACGTAAGTGAATTCAACTGAAATTCAAACTTGGCTCTGATTTCTCATTCTGAGTTAATATTCACTGCACCACAATGCACATAAATATACCACACACAAATTTGAAACAGAAAAGTTATGAAATAAAATAAGATTTCAAGGAGTATAAGTTCTCACCAGCTGTACATTTTATTGTCAATTAGAAAAGGATGAATTTGTTTTATGCTGACAACTTTTAAAGTAAAAAAAAAGTCTGAGAGACTCATTAAATGTTTGTTGCTATTTTTCTTTCGTTTACACTTAAAACAAATAGAACTTACATGAGAACAGAAGAGAGGTGACCTAGTTATCTTATTTTAACACAAGTTTTTTTTATTATTATTATAGTTCTTCAATGGTTGCTAATTTTTTTTTTTGATCAAATTAAATTTTTTGGAACTTAATCTTATTTAAAACTGCCTGTAATATTCAAATGTAAAAAAAAAAAAAAAAAAAAATTGAATAAAATATACAAAATTTATAAAGCACAACTGTAAATGTAAAACATTTACTTTTAGAAGAAATTATCAATGTACTAAGACTCCCACCCAAAGGTGAGTAAAAGGTTTAGGTGTTCTTAAACCAAATAGAGAAAATACATGCACACAATATATATTTGTTATATGCCTTCTGAACATATTAAAGTCTATTTATGTCAAAAAGTATAATATAGTGTTGAAATGAATACAATTTTCATACAAACAATGATAAATTGACTGACCTACTTATATATTCAACCCCTGAATTAAAAGATAAATTACCATCAACATATGTATAATCCTCATAGCAATTTAACTTTGTTATTGGTACATAATGAAAAATATAAAGCATGTTAATTTATTCTTTATTCAGCAGCTTATCACCATTAATTAACTTTTAGCTATCAGGTTCAGTCAGTTAAGTGCCATACGTGATACACGCTTGGGCGATCATGTCTCGAAAGAGATATGACTGACTGGACAGAAGATTAACCCGCAGTAGGTTGCCATTGCTTTCTGCGGTAGACTGGTTGCCGACCAAGGCTATAGAACCCAATCTGTCCTGTTATTTAACCCATAACTGGAAGGAAGAGATGGGTTAATACCTTTCCCAAGGGTATTTGCGTGTAAGTGAATAAAATGGATTCAACTGGAATTCGAACTCGGCTCCCCGTTTTCTCGTTCCGAGCCGATATCCACTGTACCACAATGCACATCTTAGCTATCAGTATAAATGTCATATAAAAAAAAGCTATAAATAGTTTTATAAGATCAGAAAAGTACTTATATTTCAGATTTAGAAAACAGTAAAATTTACAAGTTGTTTAAAAAAAAAAAAATTCTTTAAAACCAGAAAAACTGATTTTTGTGTGAGTGTACCCCCTGCCATCAAAAATGACAGCAAAATATTTGAGAGGATTATTACCTGTTTCCTCACAGGTTATCTACCACCCCTGAGCATGACAGAAGGCAATTTATATATATATATATATATAATTAATAATTATACATATTGTCCTATGTCTATGGCACAATTCAGAGTTTCGCGAGTCATAAAATCATCAGGTGCATATTTCAAACTGACAGTTTAATAGATTTTAATTTAAATTCACTCGATGTTCATGGGAATTAAATCTTATAAAGTTAATGCATTTTTAATAAAATTAAAAATTTAAATATTTTAAAATTACATTTAGATAAAAATTTAAATTTAAAAATATTAAAATGCAGGGAGAAGAAAGCAAACAGATGTAAATCATTAAATGCAAAAATTTAAATATTCTAATATTGCATGTAGATAAAAAATTAAACTTAAATAAAAATAAAAATTTAAACCTAGAAATAAAATTAAAAATTAAATAATGCAGGGAGCAAAAATAAAATGTTTTAATTCATAATTGTTAAAAGTAATTTTTTTTTTTTTAATCATATCAACCCGAGCAAGGCGGTAACGCCACTGATGTGCTGGGGGCTACATAAGAGTGAAAAGATTGGAAAAAAGAAAGCCAGAAACCACATCCTAAACAGGGAACAAGGGATGAGCCTCTACACCTGCTCAATAGACGAGGGTGGAACGTGAACCGAGTGATAGTTCAGTCTATCTACTCCAATTGAAAAAATAAAGAAAAGAGTGAAAAGATTGGAAAAGAGAAAACCGGAAACCGCATCCTAAACAGGAAACAAGGGATGAGCCTCTTCACCTGTTCAATAGACATGGGTGGAGTGTGAACCAGGCGATAGTTTAGTCTTTATGCAGGGGTGGGGGAGAAGTAAGGAAGAAAGAGAAAGAAAGGGGCAAACATGTAAAGAAACCTATCTGGGTCTAGGGATTTAAGTATTTTTTTATAGCACGTGGCCGTTAAATCACTTCTTTGGTTAAGTAAATCAGGATTATTGATATGGTTTAAGACGACAAGTTTCTCTAAAAGGGATAGATTACATCTATCTACTTTTTCATTGTAAGGTTTGGATATTCCCCGTAATAATTGGGCTCTTGTATTCTAATTTCCAATAATATATGGATAAAGCAGTATTTTTGCTGTATTTACTGTTTAAAGGCAACATGCAGTTGTTAAATCTTATTTTCCACCTGTTAGAAGTGCTTTGAAAGTAAAATTTAACATTATTATCCAAATGAATTCAAACAATAAACAATACTTTCAGACATACATTGGCCATTCAAAGGGCAGGTTTTATTTTTTGGCAGTTGCAATTATTTTTCAAAGGGTTATTGTAACTATTAGTTAAGTGACAGCTGTTGTTTCTATGGGCCAAGTATTTATTTTTTCTTTAATCTGAAAGCTGAATCCATCCTGCATATATACAAGTCAACCATCCGTCCGTGCATAGAGTACTGCTGCCATTTATGGTCAGGTGCCCCTGCCGTTCTCCTCAGTGTTCTTGACAAGCTCCAAAGGAGAGTCTGTAATGTGATAGGTACTGATCTGGCGACTCGACTGCAGCCACTTCCCCATCGTCGAAATGTGGCCTCCCTTTGTCTCTTCTATAAATACTTTCATGGCTTCTGCTCGGATGAGCTTAAGTCACTGATGCCTCCTCAACAGGTGTTTACTCGTGCAACCAGACTGGCAACTGGGTCCCACCCATTCACAGTCAGGTTAGCCAAATGCAGACAACAATTCTACTCCTGCAGCTTCCTCTCTCGCACTTCCCGCCTGTGGAACTCGCTCCCGTATTCTTGCTTTCCTGACGGCTACAACCTCCAGAAATTTAAATGCAAAGTCAATACTCATCTACTAACCACTGGCCTCTAGCTCTCTCCCCACCCCCATATAACCTTCCCTTTATCTCCACCTATGTATCTGTCATCGCACCTGCTTTCTCAGCTTTCTATTGTTCCTTTCTAACTAGTTTGTACTCCTCACTCTTTTCTAATTAATCTTTTTACATTTATGTAACCCCCTGCACATCAGTGGCGTTTCCGCCTTGCTTGGGGTGAAATGATTTAAAAAAAAAATAAAAAATGCTAGTGACATTGTTGGGGAGGTGTTTGTCTATCAGTTAAAATTTCATTCAATTTTGAAGGTTAGTTTTGGAAATACTGAATTTTTCCTTTCTGTTCCCTAATTTTGGATGCTACTGTATATTTGCAAGGTTGTTACTACTATCATTATTTTCATGGCAAAATATGCAGCAAGTCACTTTCCTTAGTTCCACTAGTTCCGGCCTGCACAGCTATGACTTGCCGCACCATGTACACTGGGAGGAGGTGTCCTCATTTTCTTTGCATTATATAACCAGGATAACCCAGATATAAGATAAACTCAGATATAAGAGAGATCTTATCTGGTCCTAAATTGAGCCTGTGGTAATGTATATATAAGAGAAACAAGGATATAAAAGAACTTTTATTCGGTCCCGACAACTCTTATATCAGAGTCACACTGTAGTAAGAAGAATTTCTCACTTTGACAGCTGCTTTCTATAGACACTTTTGTGGAACAGACTCCCCAACAAATGCTTTCTTAAACACTACAATCACAACCACTCCACGTCTAGGGTCAACCCTTATCTGTCCTACATATCCTTCTAAACTACACTTCTTGCCTCTTATGCCGATATGACATTCAGTGACCCTATTTCTTGAGTGGTACTTGGGCCTTGTTTTGCGTTTACATTACTGAAGACTATATTCTCTGAATGAAAATTTTCCAGATTTTTAATGAACCAGTCCTGATGCTTAATTGCAAATATAACCAAGTCATTTATATAAAAAGGTCCACATGGAATTTCTATAACCATGGATTATACATAAATCCCTGAGTTTTTACCATAATGATGATACTTTGTATTTTATACAAATATTTTTGCAGCAGTCTCTTTCCATATCAATGAAATTAATCAAAAACTTCTCCACCAATCAGATGAAATATTATTCAAAACCATTCTTCAAATAACATATTTGTAAATGTGTTTCCATTATTTTCCAAGTAATTAAAATGACCTAATTTCTATAATCTATTAAATTTCCTTCAAAATGTTTTTTTTTCTTCTTCCCCAGATGGTTCAACACCAAAAATGCTTAGGTATCTTGGTTGCTAAAATTATGAAAAATGCAGAAGTTACTCTAAAATTTTTAAACCTGTAAAGCTATTAAAACCTAAGAGTAATATAAAATATCTATCAGCTATTTCAAAAGCAAAACAAATACTATTCTTTTGCTATACTCAAGGGATTTTAAGTCATTTTAAAGACAGAAAACATCAATTTTACAGAAAGCTTTAAAATATGTAATTAGTACATCAGTTCTTTAAAATGTCAAATTTGAAAAATACTGACAATTATCAAGAGAAAAACATCCATAAACTCAGAATTAATACAGTAAGGTCCTTTGATCTCATCAGCAATGATGATATCAGATGTTTTTGAGAATTTGAGGAAAACTTAAATATATCAATTAAGAATATGAGTTATATATTTTAAGTTTTTAATAATTTTAAGTTCTTTAAAAATATCAGAAATGTACAGGTTCCAGTATTTAAAGAATAAATAAATAGAAATAAAAATTTTCTGCTAAGTATTCATTCTCAAATTAAGGGATAAAAAGATATTTTAAGATCATAATTTAATAATATATGGTAAAGATGGAAAAAGATGAATTAATATGTTAAGTGGGAGAGAGACTAAGACAAAACATTTGCCAAAAAGAATTTTACCTTTCAGGAAAATATTTTAAAATAAGAGTTTCTAAGATAATGGTGACAGTTTGGTATAAAAATCTTAAATAGAACTTTTTTTCAAGCAGTTGTCAAAAATCTAAATTTCTACAAAATGAGAAATGAAAAGTGTGAAATGGTGAAGATATTTAGGCCTAGTACAGGTGTGGTGCATTGGATATCGACTCAGAATGAGAAATCAGGGAGCCAAGTTCGAATTCCAGCCGAATTCATTGCATTCACTTACACGCAAATTCCGTCTTCCTTCCAGTTATGAGTTAAATAGCAGGACAGATTGGGTTCTATAGCCTTGGTCGGCAACCAGTCTACCGCAGAAAGCAATGGCAACCTACTGCAGGATAATCTTCTGCCCAGTCAGTCATGTCTCTTTCGAGACATGATCGCCCAAGCGTGTATCACGCATGGCACTTAACTGACTGACAGGCTCTTCTCACCTTTGGGAGATGAGAGCTATTCTTGCAAATTCAATGAGGAATAATAAGTACATATTCCTGGATTCATCCAAACAAAAACATAAAAGTTTAGATCAGGAACATATTTCTCAACATCTCTTCTCGTTTCATGTGTTATTTGCAAAGTAGATTTAAAAAGGAAATATTTTGTGCATAATCTACAGGTAGTCCAGATTCCTTCAAAATTATACAAAGCAAGAATCATTTATTCAAAAGAATTTAAATGATAAATTCTGGATTAAAACAAATATTGTTCTTTGAAAGATAAGCAGCAACTAAATAATTAAAAAATGGATTTGTAATTTCATTTTAGTGTTCTACGAATTTATTTTTTTTAGTAAATTAAACATAAGATTGTTATTTTTTTTGTTTAATTGGCATCTTTATTAAATACCTGAAACATTTAAAACTCCATAACATTTTTCAGTTAGGTCAGACTAATCTGCTTTCATAAAGTGATTTTAAATCTGTAAGCTCATTATATATTATTAGTTTAATCAAAATTTAAAATACTTTTGTGTTTATACAGATTTTTTTTTAATGCTTTCACACACAACTAAATCAGCTTCAAACAAATGCAATCAAATTTACTGAATTAATGATTACAACTGAAAAATTTCTTAAATTTAATGAAAACAATTGGTTTCAACATTTCAAGCCTGGATTTGGTTCAACTACTGAGTAAGTCAAATCAAAAGTGTTTAATAGGCATTGCCTTGGTACTGACAGAGAGTCAGGGGTGACTAAAGAAAGAAAAAAAAATCTTCGTTAGAAACTAGGAAAACAGTATGTAATAGCAGTCCTCCTATATGAAATGCTGGACTATCTCCTTAAGAAAGAGACTTGAAGCAACCGATATCTCGTTCTACAGAAGGTTGTTGAAAATGTGAGAAGTTTTAGGAAAATTGGAAACAAAAAGCACTTAGAATGAAAAAAGACAATTAAAATTTCTAGGGCACATAATGCAGAAAGAGGGCTTGGAGAATTTGACACTCGCAGGACATCCTGAATGTACAGAGAAACTTACCTAATGAGCTTGTAGAAATGGTTGTTAAAACAAAGATTAGAAAGGATAGCAAAAAGACAAATCTTATTAAGAGCTACAATAGCCAGGAAGTTGTAGAGAGCCATGACCATCCATGTCCTAAAGGGACAGAGTAGCTAAAAGTCATTTAACCATGGTAGTCAAGCATGACAGCATAAATAAAGTTGTATATTTAAGTCAAGTTTTTTTTTATGTGATTCCTTAAAAGGTTTTTCTAATTATTGTTCTATTTCAGGAGTTAGTATTTTCACTATCTTCAAACAGGTCACTACCACAAGCTGTTACTAGGGCAAAGGTAATATCTGTTAAAGCAAAAAGATTATACACATGAAAATATATATTAAACCATTTATATTTGTACTAGCGGGATCCGTGGAATTTCCATGGAAGGATGATTATGATTTCCTGGAAAAATTTTACTT
>JBBBDQ010001351.1:350000-377500 GCA_037127315.1 Ascarosepion bandense
CTCATCATATGCCCCAGGAACTTTAAGTGTCTTTTCCATCCTTTCCACAATCGTTGCTGACGTACTTGGTCCATGGTATCCACAGCATCCTTCTGTAGAATTGTATTTCAGTTGCTTAAGTCTCACCATCATCTTTGATGAGATGTCCAGCATTCACAGCTATATTGAAAAACAGACATCGCATAGCAATCCAGTACGCACTTTATTTCGAGCAAAATTTTGCTGTCTCAATACACTTGACTTCTGGAATGTGAACTTCAGCACAAAGTTCAAAACAGACAATTTTTATTCCAGACAAAATGTTTTATCATTTAGAGTTTTATATTTTCTCATTCTTAAAGCAACATTGTGGTTAAGGGTTTGATCAAATGCAGTTTGAAGATTCTAACCCAATGATTCAACTTATTTAATTCTATGCCCCATCCACTTCAATAATGAAAACGGTATATCTGAAGACTTATAGAATTAATCTGTTAAGCCATAATATGACTTGGTTCTCAACTAACAAATGCTTTTATCACTGAAATTCTAAGTTACACATTTGGAATCACTATTCTAATCTATTCTAATCCTACTTGAATTAAATTAGGGCACACAAACACTAATATAAAATAATCACAAGGAATTCATATTTCAAGCTTGCAAAATTTGTAATATAATATAAACAAGTTTCATTTTTTCATACCTCAAGATTTTGATCTTTACACCAAGTTCAGTTTTACACAAGTTTATTTTTGTGTTATGTTACTATGAACATTATTTTTGTCACCACTTCTATATTGCTGGCTTTCATAATATTAATCAAAAGTGAACTTTTAGGAACTCGCTATTTGCAAGATTTTTGTATCCCCACAAAGTCAACGTACTAATGAATCTTTCTAATAATACACAATGCTCTCAGAAACACCAGCAGAATACTGAATACATTGGAATACAATACACTGAAACACACTCAGACTTCTGTATGAAGGCTTTATATATTAATATTTATGGTCACATGATCCCAGTAGTACAATCCATTCAACAGATACATTTGTTGCCTGGAGATCAACATTAAACCACACGTGTCAGTATAAACACTTTCTTCCTATATAACAATAAAATGTAAACAAATTCTACTCCAGCAGCTTCTTTTCTTGCATTTTCCACCTGTGTAATTCCCTTCTGTTTACTTGCTTCCCCAACAGCTACAAACTCCAAGAATTTAAATGTAAAGTCTTGAGTCATCTATCTCACTAGCCTGCATCCTCTCTCATATGCTCCTTTCTTCATCTACTCCACTCATTAGCACTTTCATCCTTCTCTTTCCCACTTCCTGACAGCCCCTATAACCTGTCACTCAATTTTCCTCCTATGTAAACCCTTGCACAACAGTGGCAGTAAAATGTCTTGCTTGGGGTGATATGATTATAAAAATAAAAAATTTCTTTAATGTCAATTTCTCAAAAGTTTAGAAGCTATGGTATAAATATTAGAAAATTTGTATGGTTTAACCACCATTATTTACACACAAAATATTGTCTGAATTTTTATACTTTTTTGTGTCACCCTGCCTTCATCACATGTTCGTTGATTTGGGTAACTTTCACAGAATTTCAAACTCTGCCCTTCATTTCATCTAAAGGAAGACACTAGTTCCATTCTACTGTCCATGTCTTATTCTCATTTTGTATTGCTCAGTTCTTACTCATCCTGTTTCCACTGCCTTGCCTAGTGAATGAAAGCACCGCTTCATGAATTTGGTGATACAGCAATTCCGAGTTCAATCCTGTTTGTTTTTTTTGTTTTTCTGTCCATGTCTAGGGATATCTCATGTTATTCAATGCTTCTCAGTTATTGCTCATCCTGTTTCCATAGGGTCCAAGTACACACTGACTGACCCAGGGATTGAACACACAATTATGTCACCAAATTCATGAATAAACTAGGCTATGGTCCTTGATTATTAATCAAGGTCTTAATCAGGTTCCTTCAATAAAAACAAGTTTCCAACAATTGCAGAGCATTCTTTATTTCTTGACTCGTTTCAGTAGAAAAGTTATTGATTATCAGTCTTATTTTATTTTTTCCACACTAAAAAAAGATCACCTTTGAGAGAATAAGCTAAAAATATGACATTTTAAGAAAATCTCTCAGAAGTAAGGAAAAAAGAAATGAGTATTTGACAATGTAACTAAATAAGTAGAAATAAGTAGCAGCATTTTTCACACAGCTGCTGACTTTCTTTGTAAAGTTGTGAAAAGAAACACACATGCACATTATACAGCAATCTAAGTCATAACTGGAATTTGTAATTGTTGAAATAGAAACACAAAATAGGAATTCAAATATTTCATTTCTTACAGTTTTTTTATTTTTTTTATTTATATGCCACAATTGAACAGTGACATTTACTTCAATATGCATCCATTTTCAAGAAGCCATTAATTTAAATGCAAAACATGTTTATTTAAACATGGACAATGAAGTTACAAAAAAAATAAATAAAAAAAAAGTTTTAGCCATTGTGTCACCCTGCCTTCATCACATGCTCGTTGATTTGGGTAACTTTCACAGAATTTCAAACTCTGCCCTTCATTTCATCTAAAGGAAGACACTAGTTCCATTCTACTGTCCAGGTCTTATTCTCATTTTGTATTGCTCAGTTCTTACTCATCCTGTTTCCACTGCCTTGCCTAGTGAATGAAAGCACCGCTTCATGAATTTGGTGATACAGCAATTCTGAGTTCAATCCTGTTTGTTTTTTTTGTTTTTCTGTCCATGTCTAGGGATATCTCATGTTGTCATTCAATGCTTCTCAGTTATTGCTCATCCTGTTTCCATAGGGTCCAAGTACACACTAACTGACCCAGGGACTGAACACAATTACATCAAATTCATGAACAAACTAGGCTATGGTCCTTAATTATTAAAACTTGAAGGTTAAAAAGATTTTTAGGTGTATCTTGCCAAATATTAGTAAAAGAATGAATAGGTAAATGTTTATTAATCTAACATGTTTCACTTTTATTAAAACTTGAGAAAATGAGAGATGGAGAAAAAAAAATTTAAAAAGGAGGGAAATTGTATTTTTACTTTCATATTTGATTTTCATTGGTTAATCATGTTTCAGGTACATTCAAAATGTTAAACGTTTGTATAATTTGTGGTGTTCTGAATTCAAGGAGATGATGAATCCATTCAAAGTGTCAAGTCATGGCTATAACTGACTTTACAAATGTCATAATTAAGAGAATAATTCTACTAATAACAATATTACCTACTATAAAAAGCAAAAACATTACATCAGCAGACTTGAATCCATTCTTAATCTAATGTCTATATAAAACTATAATTATTATACATCTGCATAAAGCAATCTTTTCAGTTTGGCTTAGAATCTCTTCTTAAAATTTTAATTGTTTCTGCTTAAATTCGGAATGTCACAAATTATATTAATGTTTATTTAACATGTCAAATGCCTATGAAACTTGATAACTTCTAAGCTGTTTGCTAATATGAAGGAGTCATTAATATAGTGTGCATATATGGGAGCTTGGTGAAATTATTGAAAATTGTTTTCCACATGACAACATATAGAAATTAGATAGTTGGGCCAAGGGGTGAACCCATCACTACACCATTGCTTTATGTATAAATGTTGTCACACACACACACACATGGCTAGCTTTATTTATATGTAGGTGTAGGATATATTTATGAATAAACCTTTGGCACTCATAAATGAGGAGCAACAAAAGAGGTGGTTTTTTTTTTTGTTTTTTATAGGAGAAATTAAGTTTCCTGATAACATAGAATTGGTAAATTTCATATTTGTTGAGGTGAGATAATACTGACAAAATAAAAGATGTTGAATATTACCAGTTAAATGAAAGTAGATAAGATTTCAAATATTTTTTATACTTTCTTTATCTTGTTGTTTTTAACATGTTTCTGATTTCCTTTTGTGTATGTTTGCTGT
Source organism: Ascarosepion bandense (assembly GCA_037127315.1). Taxonomy (NCBI): domain Eukaryota; kingdom Metazoa; phylum Mollusca; class Cephalopoda; order Sepiida; family Sepiidae; genus Ascarosepion; species Ascarosepion bandense. The sequence goes on from JBBBDQ010001351.1 coordinate 353,962, forward strand.
CTTAGAAGTTATTTTTTACTTTTCTTTCTCATCTTGTCTACAAAATCTCCACAGTCTACAAAGACCAAGGAATTCAATTGGAGTAGATAGACTAAACTATCGCCCGGTTCACACTCCACCCACGTCTATTGAACAGGTGAAGAGGCTCATCCCTTGTTTCCTGTTTAGGATGTGGTTTCCGGTTTTTCTCTTTTCCAATCTTTTCACTCTTACGTAGCCCCCTGCACATTAGTGGCGTTTTCACCTCACTTGGGGTGATATGATTAAAAACAATGAAAATCAAGCAAACTTAAAAATACCAGAATTTCTTTCTTCATTTTCTCTATATCTCACTCTCCAATAAGCTTTAATAAAAATAAAAACAAACATTGACAAACTTTTCCTATTTGTTTTTTCTTATACTGTCAGATTCCGATTCATATTTGATCCCAATTCAGATATTTTGATAATAGATCATAATGATATTATACTGTAACACTGAAGGGAGAAAGACTTTTAAAAAAAAGTGGGGGGACGTTTAGCTATATAAAATTGTTAGTGACATAGAAATGTTGCAATCTATTTTAATAGAAGATTTCCCATTTAAAGACTTAAATTTGGATTTTTTTATGGAAACTTGTGAAGTAACATGTTTAAATATATGTGTATTTAAGTTATTTGTTCTCACTTACAATATGGATTCAAGGTATTAAGTATAAGAATTATACAAAATTAATACCAATTAATGAATTTATGTCATGAATATAGGACTACGGTTGCAATATTATTTGGGGCAAATATAGAAACCAGTTTTTAATGCAAAGTCAAACTGTCCATCTTGACTAAATTAAATTTTTAAAAATTGCTAACTCTCTTATATCAGGGTTATACTGTATATAAGTGCTTCTTTTTCTTGTTAAGATAGATTTGTTTTAATTTATTCCTATACAAAATAACTGATTTGTTGTTTTTATAGCCTATCGCTCTCTTTGGGGATTATTTAAAGTCAAAATACAATTTGGATTATAATTCTTTTCTCCCCCAACACCACCATTGAAGGGAATACTGCAGTAACATTTAAAAAAAAAAAAACTCATTTTCAAAAGATACATGTTCTATCATTTAACCCAGGGGAGAGGAGAGACTCCTACTTTTTTCTAAAGGTATTTGCACACAAATAAATGTAATGAACCCAAAAGGAATCCAAACATCTGATTTCTAATTCTGAACCACTATCCATTACAGAACCTGCATAACTAATTTCAAAAGTCCGTTTGATTCTTTTGCAGCAGCCCTCATGAAGGTCTTCAGAAAGCATTTTGTCCAAACTTAACATTTTTGATAATTGTTTGTTTCAAACATTCACAAGGGAAAATAATCAACATTTTTTAGTCGATTACCAACATTATATATGAAACGTTTATGCTATGAAGGATCCAAAAAGTTGTTAGAATTTTCATGATTTTATAGAGTAGAAATTAAATAAGAGATGAGAACAATCAATACAAGATGCAAGTGCAATTGTCAATGTATTCAAAATATCCAAATAAAGTTTTGAAAATCATTTGTATCAATTTACTTATGATAGTTACTTTGAGGTTTGGGTTAGCAGTGAATATATATATATATATATATATATATATATATATTTATTTATTTTGGGCAGTTCTGGTAGAATGAAGTTCCATTCCATGAAAGTTAGATGAAACAAAAAGGATAAATATATCATTCAATGATGTTAAATATAAATTTGACAATTTCTATTTAATAAAATGAACTTGTTGGCCATGAAATCTTACTTGATATAATTTAATCTAAGACTGATTTATCAAATATTCTGACAACTGTTAGCTTTACTGCAAACTCAGATTTTGAGAAAGCTAGGAATGTAATTTAATCAATTTAGATTATCAAGGATTTGTCTTCTCAATTGCAAATGAATTATTTTCAACTGTATATAAACACTAAGGTTAAATATACATAGAGCATGTGACTTAGAATCAATAAATAGTTCATCTTGATGAGCATCTATTGTATTTATTCAATTTTGCAAGATGTTCATTACTCATACCCAGTATTAACAAATTTTTTTTAAAGGGGGGGGGGGGTGCTGAATTATTGTAAGCATTTTTTTTTATGATTAAACAATTTTTATATAATAAAAATATCATTTAATCACAAATATAAAATATAAAGTTTATAAGTTATTAAAAATAAAAATAAATTAAAGGATTTAAATTTTCCCAGTTCTTGTGCTTATAATTATTAACCCCTACAAAAATGAATTTCTTGAAATTTCAGAAACTTCTGGTGATATACGAATGGGGATGATATTCTGATTAGTTATTAATTTGTGAATGGTTAAAATTTTTAAAAATAAAACTCACTTGATAAAAATTTCAATTTACTGTTGTGCATACATGAAAAAAAATGTTATATCAAGATTTTCTAAAAAATTTGATCTAAAACAATTTCAATCAGTTGTGAATAAGTCTCAAAAATTCCATTAAAATTTGATAATTATATGAAAAACAAGACTGAGAATTCTAAAATAAAATTAAAAAATAATTTTAAAAAATCTAATTTAATTTTTAATGATAAAACTGTTTTTATTAAGTTAACATCATTTTTAGCAAATGTTTGGGTGGTACCTATCAACTTTCTCTCATATTCAAGAAGATAATCCCTACTTCACTGACTGCTTCCTTTATGATGATGACGACTAAATTCAATGCCAACATGTAGGTTAAGGGGCGAGAACTGTTTCACCAAAACATCGTCCTATTCCCCATTCCTTATTGCCATTTGGTTTTGCAACAATTGATTGGAGGTGAAAGGAAGTATGAGTAGAAGAAAGTGCCGATGGCATAAATTTGTTTACAGGTGCACCTCAACTTGACAGGAAATGCTCCACACACTTTATTTCATGATCTTTCTCTGTGGCAGAGATATCAATTGATAGTAATAATTATGAGAGGAAAAGCTTGAATTGCTGAGAGTGGAGCTTGTATAAAAACTCAAGATCACATGAATACCATCATACTATGGAAATTTGATATTTTCACAACTGAATTCAAATATTAAGGGAAGATTTTTGTAAAATCCTACCCATATTTTTTTTATTTGTTACATTCTCCCATAGTTCCAGTTATACTTAGGACACTTTTCAGTAAAACAACACATTCTCTGGTACGAAGATACCAGATGCATAACTGGTGTCATAGCATCAGTTTTGTGCTTAAATTTCAATAGGCACTAAAATGTTAATGCCAAATAGTGTTTGACTGACAGACAACAATTTGTAATAGGGAAATTTGTGGTATCTTAGTGAATTTCTTTAAAATATTTTCAAAATTTTAAGAGAAACCACCGGGGTACTAGAGGATGTGCTGAAAGGATTTTTGTCCCAAGTACATCCGCTGCATGATTTATTCCCAATAACACAGGCATATTGGACATCAAAATATAACCAATTAAAAATATGAATGAGGTTTCACTAAAATAGCCCCATAGTGTGCTTTTGGTACTAGCCATCACCAGGTTGCATTTGTTTAATAAATACTATTTAGCAGTCAATTCACACAGCAATAGTAATGTCAGCTATTTATTAAGCCTAGCTGAAATATACTGGCACAAGGTCATAAAAAAGCATCCAGTGAGAACTGAATTTAAGTGATAAATGGGGGGGGGGGGGTGCTGAATTATTGTAAGCATTTTTGGTCACATTACAATAAATACAAGATTCTAATTAATACAATATCATTTAAGTGTTTCAACTTTTACATACCATATTTTTAAATCGACTATATTCAAGAGGAAAACAAAAGGACAGGCTTAATATTTAGTTTTGTTTTCAATGAATAAATTGTACTTAAATAGAAGTCAATATAACCAAAATTTAATGCTGAAATCTTTGTCACTGAAATGTTTGAAAAACTTTAAATTAAATTATACACAAGTATTCTGATGTGCGTTGTGGTGCAAAACAACAACTCGGAGATCTGAGTTCGAATTCCAGTTGAATTCCTTGCATTCAATTATGCACAAATACCCTTAGGAAAGGTATTAACCTGTCTCTTCCCTCCAGTTATGGGTTAAATAACAGGACAGATTGGGTTCTATAGCCTTGGCTGGAAACTAGTCTACCGCAGAAAGCAATGGCAAACTACTGCAGGATAATCTTCTGCCTAGTCAGTCAGGTCTTGAAAAAGACATGATAGCCCAAAGCATATATCACATGGCACCTGACTAAAAAAATTCTGAAGTGGAAGCACATAGATATTCAGGTTAAGGCAATTTGAGAGGTAAATCTTTTCTATTCAAAACTTGAAGTCTAGGAAACAGCCATAACTAGCAGAGAGCAAAGAGAAATTATTCAAATCCTGGCAAAAAAAAAAAATAAAAAAATAAAAAAAATAAAAAAAAATAAAAAAATAATGAAAATATTTTATGCTAATTTGATTATAAAGTGTAAAAGGTTATCTTGTCACTCAAGACAATATTCATTATACATAAAACTAGTTTTGAGTATTTAATATAAAAAGAGTTCATACAGAAAAATAAATTTTATTCTTTTAAAAGTATCCTTCCTTTTGTTGAAGAGTATATAATTCATTCTTAACCCAACTGGAGTAGATAGTTTAGTCTATCGCCCAGTTCACATTCCACCCACGTCTATTGAACGGGTGAAGAGGCTCATCCCTTGTTTCCTGTTTAGGATGTGGTTTCTGGCTTTACCACCTTGCTCGGGGTGATATGATTAAACTACCATTTTGATCTTAAATATGTTTAGTACAAGGACTAAGTCATATTACCAATCAATCATTTTTATTTAATTCATATTGGAGGAAAAAAAAAAAAAAAACAGAATAAAATTAACTTTGCCTACACCCACCCAAACATTTTATAGATTGTTCACCTTAAAAAAAAAATAAAAAAATAAAAATATATTCAAGCAAATCCAAACCATAGAATTCAGGTAAGCTCTTAATTTTTTTTAAGAAACAATGGCCTCAGTATTATACTTGAGATATTTGACACACAAACACCAAACTGGGTCACATTTAGCACAAAATGTTTCTGATTACACTCTTATGTTATAGTAATGAATAAAAATTTACAGGTTACTTAATAACTGAAACAACATTTGTTGTAGACAAAGATGTATATAACTAAAATAAAATTTAATATTTTGATACAATACCAAAAACTAAAATCACAAAACTATCTTCAGTATATTATCTTTAATTCGCAATTATTTTGAATAACTGTCATACTGTTAAGCTGGTTTGCACTTTTCCTTAAAAAGGAAACAATGTAATCAATACATTTTACAGATTGACATGATTGTAATTTTCAGTTTTACACTTGTCAATTCTAGGACTTTTTGTAGAAGAGTTTAGTTTGTATGTTTGACATTTTTTGTTTACCAAGGAAGGCTTTTTTTCTTTTTTTTTTTTTACATCACAAGTGTAAATGTATTTTCTATTCAATCTTTTTTTTCTCATTTGTTTGAGGGTTAATTGCCCAGAAACACCATACTAGAATTGAAAACCCTTTACTGATTTGTTCATGTAATAAAATTCTTAAAAGAAAAAAAATATTTGATTGTGGAAGGTAGATTTGTCTAACTTATTTGATATTTAATTCCTTACCCCTTTTGACACTAGATAGCCAAGTGCCTTTATTATGACAAAGGTGGATTATTCAAAGATAGAAGGGAAAAGAATAACTCTGTAGAGTACAACAATATTAACGAGAAAAATATATTTACAAATGAGTGTATGTTGTAGTGCAGTAGATATCGACTTGAAACGGGAAATTGGAGAGCAGAGTTTGAATTCCAGTTGAATTCTTTGCCTTCACTTATGCACAAATACCTCTGAGAAAAGTATTAATCCATCGCTTCTCTCTTCAGCTATGGGTTAAATAGCAGAGCAGATTGGGTTCTAGAGATATGGTTAGCAATTAGTTTACTGCAGAAAGTAATGGCAATGTACTGCAAGAAAATTTTCTGCTAAGTCAGCCATGTCTTTTTCGAGACATGATCACCCAAGCATGTATCACATGTCACGAGAAGATAATTCTAAGACAACATATGAGAAAGACAAGGCCTAATGAGAAAGATCTAAAATATAGATTTTATTTTAACATAAATCAACTAATATTATTATAAAATATTAAATCTAAATCAAGTTTTAGAATTTGAGATAAAATAGCTTCAAAACTACATTTAGATAAAAGCCATTTTAGCTATTAAGGCAAATAAGTTTTTTCAACCCTCATCTAGAATGCCATTGGATGCTACATTAAAATGACTCCAGTGAAACATAATTCTATAAAGTAACAAAAAAAAAAAAATTAAGGCAAAATATTAGAAAATATAGAAAAAAAAAAAATCATAGTAAAGTTTATTAAAGAAATTTAACAAAGAAAACTAAAAATGTGACAAACCTTGCATTTTTATACTATTTTCTACCAAGTCTGTAAAAACATTCAAGGAGTTTAAAATGAAACCAAAATCTTAAAAGAAAATGAATTTGCTGAAATATTCAAAGACTCAATTTAAATGGGAACATAAAATTGAGAGGAGGATGTGCATTGTCGTGCAGTGAATATCAGCTCGGAACAAGAAATCAAAGTTTGGATTCCTGTTAAATTCGTTGTATTCACTTACGCACAGATATCATCTTTTCTCCATCCTACGGGTTGAATAGCAGGATATATTGGGTTTTATAGCCTTCATTGGCAACCAGTCTACCGCAGAAAGAAATGGCAACCTACTGTGGAGAAAATCCAGCCAGTCATGGATCAAAAGAAACATGATCCTCCAAGCATATATTACGTATGGCACTTGACTGGCTGTTACCTCGCTCGGAGGACAAAGGAATTTGTGTCAACACACCAACCTATACAAAGAAGTTACAGTAGCATCAGTGTCCCCCCCTCATTGATGGCAAGGGATTGCAAGTGGATTAAAAAGTAAAATTGAGAATTTAAATAGATAAGGAAAAATAGTTGATCATCATTCTTTTCAGCTAGCATTAATTCTGAATGAAGCCAGCCACTTAAAACAAAATCCATAATAAAATTCCTGTTTAAAATCTTAGAGTGATCCAGATATTATCAAATGACAAAATAAAAATTATCAAAAGGAAGTAAAGAGTCAGTCAGTTAAATGATATATGTGATACATGCTTTGGGTGATCATGTCTCAAAAGAGACATGACTAACTGGGCAGAAGATTATCTAGCAGTAGGTTGCCATTGCTTTCTGCAGTAAAATGTTTACTAGCCAAGGCTATAGAACCCAATCTATCCTATTATTTAACCCATAACTGGAGGGAAGAGACAGATTAATACCTTTTCCAAAGGTATTTGTGTGTAAGTGAATGCAACGAATTCAACTGGAATTTGAACTCGGCTTCCTGATTTGTCCTTCAGAGTTGATATCCACTGCACCACAACGCACATTACAAAGGAAAGAGTAAGAAACAAAAAAGGAAAAAAGTTTAACAAATTTAAAAAAAAAAAAAAAATAATTGCTGGGAAAGTCAATTTCAATGAACAACCGGCAGAACATTACATTGCTTTATATTCTTGTTTGCTTGTAAATAAATTACGTGAATGTGATATAGATATGATAGATGTGTGCTTAATGCTAAACTTGAACATTCAATTTTTATTTTAAGAATATCATTTTAGAAATTATAACATATTTATATTCATTTGTATATTTATTCTAAGGTTTACATATTCTACATTGTTTCAGTAGTAATTTATAGAGAACAAATAAGCTTAAATAGCCTGGTTGTCTATGAATTATAGACGACTCATATCATGGTATATATGTCAGTAAATGTTATTCACCTTTTCTCAAAATAACTATTATTAAAATAAAAATTGTAATCGATGCGAGACAAACTTTCAATGAATATGCAAATAAATAAAAAAATAAAAAAATGTTGAAATCATTTTCATTCTAATTTCTACGATAAAGTATCAATTAAGTATTAGTATGCATTATGCATATACATAAACTTTTGCCTTGGTAACAGATTGTTACAACTTACAAATGACCACAAGGAGCCATTTTAAAATAGTTTGTCTATTAGTTTTATCTTTTGCTCCATTTGCTGATATGGAGGGTCCATTATGAAGACTACAAGTCAAGTCTTAACTGTATTATACATTTATTTCAAAATTGCTATGATTTAAGTTCCAAGCCTTTTAACTAAAACTAAATTAAGACTCAATTAGAAAGCAAGAATGAAACTTAATATTTTGTCATATAAAGTGACAAAATCAAATCTGCTACGTCATTTTTAATGATCCTAAAAAAAAAAAAAAAAAAAAAAAAAAAAAAAAAAAAAAAAAAAAAAAAAATCGATTTTTGCAGAACCGATTTCACTTCTTCAAAGAATAATGGGAGAATGACTAACTTTAGAATTCAACCCACCCTGTAAATATTGTCTGTGGGACTTTAAGAACCAGTATTTACAGGGCAGTTTTGAGCATGTTAAATATTAAAAGGTTAATTCCTGTAAAGAACTTGGGGTGGGAGTAAGAATATTTCTGTACCTACAGCAATATTGGAGACACTCGCAAGAAGCTAAAACAATGATTATGCATTAAAACAATTTCATAGAAATATTTAAAGAACAAAATACTTAGAAAATTATTTAAATCCTGCTAATATTGTTTTAAGAATTAATTTCTTGAATGTTCCATTTATTTTGCTTGCTAACATTTCATATAAAAAAAAAAAAATTGGGGAATTTTTCTTTTTCTAAAAATCTCAAATCGATTTTATCTTAATCTGAAAAGACAAGCTTAAAAAAGTGGCTAAAATACTAATATTAATCATTATCATAAGGGTGATATTCACCTTTATTAGCATTAAATGCAGTATTTAAAACTTGCTATTTATAGAGGAGGATTGCTCTAGAAAGTGTAATTTGGCATTTCACAGGCAAAAATGACTTCAATGACGTGTATGTGTGTGTGTGTGAATAACTTTCTAATAGATTTTTGCCTAGATTGATAGAGATACTGATAGAATAAGACAGATCACAAATATTTGCCTTCTTATACAGCACCCCATCAAATTAAGTGGGAAACATTTTAAAGAAATCAATATTCGATTAATATCGAATCAATAAATAATATTTGTTGATCAGTAAGATTTTGATTTACTTTAGATTATTGTTTTAATGAAGGAGAAATCCTTTGAAACTAGTTCAGAGAAATGTAGGATACATTTTTAAAATTTAGATAATTCTCAGTCATTTTAACAAGCACATGGCATGAAAACAAAACAAGTTCACTTGTTCAGAGTGAATTGTTTTTCCTCATTGATTTACAAGATATGAGTGTGTGTGACTGTATATCATTAACGTCATCACAATACCACTTAAAAACTGCTTGTCAAATACAAATCTATTGTAACAACTGACAAAGATTCTTTTATCTACTCCAGGAATCATCAAAAGCCTTATTTAAAGTGACTAACAGAACAAATTGTTTTGCAAAGAGACAACCAAATTCCTGCATGACTTGACCAAATTACTTGTTCTCTCTGTACATGCAAATCAAACAATAAAATCTGTGGGTGTCAGGCAGCCGCATCCATTTTGCACTGTTCTTTATGAATAAAAATAAAAGCACTGGATGAATCACTACAAATTCCATTTAACAAAAACAACCTCTGTATTGTTTTAAAAAATTGCTCTAATGAAATCAAAATTTGTATGTTTTGATTAAATACAGCAAATTAAATGTCTGCAGCTCATATTGCAAACTAGTCTTGAATATTAGTTATGCCATCACTAAGAATTCAAATAAAAACTGAATAATTTCTTAGTTTGTACAGTTTCTGAACAGGAATGCTATCTTTCCTTACCCAACCCTCTTTCAATATACCCAATTGAGAAAAGACCAAATCTACTAGGTTGGCATCTAGGTCCCACCCTTTTACTGTTGAAATAGTTAAATGTAACTGCCACTTCTACTCCAACAGTTTCGTTTCTGACACCCTTTGCTTGCGGGACTGATCTGTTTACTTGCTTCCCTGATAGCTACAATCTTCAAAAATTTAAATGCAACATAAATTGTCATCTATCTTCCTGAATCTCATTCATCTTTTATCCTTTCCTGAACGCCCCTTGTACACAGACTTTTCACTCACTAAGCCCCTGTACACTAGTGGCAGTCCTACCTTACTTGGAGTGAAATGATCAGAGAGAGAAAAAAAACAAAAAAAAACAAACACTACTGATGCACAAGGCTGTAACTGGTATCTCCAAAATCTGCTGACAAAAGATGATTTCTAGCACTACATTAAAACCTTTTCATGGCAAAAGCACAACATGGACTCATCAATAGTATAATTTTATATAACAGATCTTAAATTAAAAATTGCAACATAGATCTAAAACCATTCTACCAAAAAGTTCTTAAGTCAATGCCTTCTTCATTGCAACAGAGATAAAAAGCATACCAGGCAGATATAGCTGCAGTGGGTAGGTCATATATCAAAGGTGGAAGACTCTACTATTAAAACTGGCTTACAATTAAAATAACAAAGGCATGGAGATACAGGGATTACCTAAAGGGACTCTGCTGCTGCAGTACTGACCACCACAAATAGGTAACAAGCCTTCTTAGTTCCCAAAGATTATTCCATATTACTGTTATTGTTGAATCAATCTGCAGACTAAAAAGTGGAGGAGGAGAAAAGGCAGAACAGATTCTCCAAGTTATGTATTCAGCTTCTATATTCCCTATAAAAAAAAAAACCCTGGCCTTATGAAGATTTTGTTAATCATTCCTGTGTTTCAAGCCTGTTGACGCCCCATCACCAATTGGTAAGAACATTAAAACTCACTAACAGTCTGAGAATTATTAGCCAAATTTTGATCCGAAATTTTAACTTCGATATTTCATCATTGTGGCTAATACTAAACAGTGAAATAAGTTTAAGTATTTATTTTCAGAGATGAGTAATTTTCAATATCTCAGCATTATTTCAAACTATTCTCATGTTATTAGAGAGACAATGTTTCAACGAAGTATCCTTTGGTCATCAAGTGTCCATTGATTGGTTAATGGACTTCAGGACGGTGACTTAGTGGATATAGCAGTTGGTTATACATGTTTTACTATCGCCTGGTGGTCACAAGTTCAATCCTTGAATCTGGTAGTGACACACCAATTCCAACAAAGAACAATTGATTTCACAGGATATATCACAATCAACAGATAATTTATTCAGTCTATTTATTAATGGGCACCTGATGATGACCGTAAGGTCAAAACATTGAGCCTGTAATAACATCTGTATCAACCAAGATGAGAAGAATAGTTTTAAATAATACCAAGATACTGAAATAAGTGCATTGTCAAAGTTTTCTTTTAAACTAAATTAACTCAAGAAATCTAGCAGATTGAATATTTAAGAAATCCTCCTAATTTTAAGAATCCTTTCAAAGAGCTTACAGTCACAGGAAATTTCAGGTTTTAGCTCTTCTTGTAGTGCAGTGGTTATCGGCTCGGAATGACAAATCGGAAAGCAGAGTTTGAATTCCAGTTGAATTCCTTACATTCACTTACGCACAAATACCCTTGGGAAAGGTATTAATCTGTCTCTTCCCTCCAGTTATGGGTTAAATAACAGGACAGATTGGGTTCTACAGTCTTAGCTGGCAACCAGTCTACCGCAGAAAGTAATGGCAACCTACTGTAGGATAATCATCTGCCCAGTCAGTCATATCTCTTTCGAGACATGATCACCCAAAGTGTGTATTACGTATGGTACTTAACCAACTGACTGAATATAATAGTTGAAAACATGATCATAGCTTCTACTGGGCATAAAGTGGGGGATCAGTTTTATATTGTTATGAAGTATTAAACTGATCCCCCACCAAATGGTAAATAATATAATACATATCTTCCCTCTCTAGCCATGAGTCAAATAGGACAGATTGGGTTCTATAGCCTTGGATGGTAACCAGTCTACCGCAAAAAGCAATGGCAACTTACTGCAGGATAATCTTCTGCCTAGTCAGTCATGTCTCTTTTGAGACATGATTGCCCAAAGCATGTATCATGTATGGTACTCAACTGACTGACCGTTCTGTGCATGAGAATATAAAACAAGTAAAAAGGTGATAATCACAGTACGCAAATGTAAAGTCAATCTGATGCAATCCATTTTTTAAAATTTTTTATACAAAATTTAAAATATTAATTGTTTCATTATCATAAGTATTTTTATGAAACTTAAAAATAAATTTTATATATATATATTTGTCCAGCGTCTGTAATATTTAAAAAAAATTTTTTTCTTTAGTTTCTTTCTTTTTTCCCTCCCTTCCTTCTTTTATCTCTCTTACCACCTTTTTTCCGTGTTTCTTTAACTGACGTCGATTTAACACGGCTGTCTGTTAATTTTTAGTTACATTCTCCCCTTTTTTTGCGAACCTAGACGATGTCAATTTTTTTCTTTTCCTATTTATTTGATTTTATTCTATCTTTTTCTTTTTCCTTTTCTTTTTCTTTCCCTTTATTTTTATTTTTATTTTATTATTTATTTTTTAATTTCTTTGCAATCTATTTAAAAAGGAAAAGTAGACTAATTTTTCTCCAGTTTCTGAAAGGTTTTTTTCTGTTGCTGAGGTGATGTGTCATTCCCCGTGGGGATCTTCATATCAAAATGGCCATTCAACATCTTTGAATTAATCCTTTTTTATATATATATATATATATATATATATTTCGTGCTATCTACTTGTTTGTAATCATAATTACTATTTAAAAATGAAACTTCAAAACTTACTAGGGGAAAAAAGAATATTCTGTTCTTCAAATATCTTTATCAACTATTTCTTCATCTTTCCCCAATCACTACAAAATCTTAAACTCTTCAAGCCCAGTGGTAATCATTGTCTTTTCCTTAATCTTCACTTCCCTACAAAATCTCCTTTTACATAACCTCATTCAGTAACCCTGAGTTGCTCAAGCCTTGAAATGCGTGAACTTTTTAAAAAAATAAATAAATAAAAAATGTTTTATTTGCATCACTTAAGATTGTGATGCAACATTCATTTCTACCACTAAGCAGCACAAATGTGACTCCTAAAAAAAATACTGCAGTTCATGTCCCTTTTCAACGACCTATTAGTTCATTTAAATTTCATGTATACAATGATATTCAAGCTTTATTCGCCAAATCATAAGTAACAGCTGCTGAACGTTAAACTCAAATATCATTAATCAAACAACCCAGGCAACCAACCTGAATCTTATTTATTTGTAACATACCTGAAAAGTTTTCCATTGCAGAGTTGCATTTTGTTTCATATAAGTTATATTTGCAAAAGTCCAATCAGAAGATAATTATATTTCCTAAATACAACATGAACAAACTACCTTGCAAGGAAATACAACTTCAGGCTCTACCTTTAAGCTACAGAAAATCATCCCTTTTAATATTACATACATTTTAGAATATTAGGAATCATTTAAAACTTAATAAAATAAGAACAGAAAGACTAAACTATCGCCCAGTTCACACTCCACCCATGTCTATTGAACAGGTGAAGAGGCTCATTCCTTGTTTCCTGTTTAGGTTGTGGTTTCCGGTTTTTCTCTTTTCCAATCTTTTCACTCTTTTCACTGTACCCGCTTGGGAATGGGTATTACACATTACGGTGGGCAACACTACACTATGTTGATTGACTGCTGCACAAGTTGATTTGCAGTATGGTGATGCCCACTTTGGCAAGACTAGAAGCATCATCCAATAACTGAAAAAAAAAAATTTTTTTTTTTTTTTTTTTAAAAGAAATCCTGACACTGCATTTTGCAGTAAGTCCTTTAAAGACTGTGGAGCCTAACTTCATTTTTGTTGCATATATGTTCCTTCAGGAAACTGCATAGGGAAAAGATCTCAGAGCATAAAGAGAATTGCCACAAGAAAGCAGTATTTGATAATTGAGACAGTGCACTGGCATAATATCATGCCAAAGATGATATATAGTCCATTAATATGCCTGTCAATATGATTCACTATTATTAACTGAAAGTGAAGGAAATTAGTACAACATTACTACCTGATCTTTGTAAAAATCACATATACCAAGTCAGGAACAAAATGTGGGTAAATGCTCCCCATAACCATGTACCTCCAGGTATCAAGTGGATCACATGATGGACATTGTAAATCCACAAACTATAATAGTTGATAGGATGCCTCAACATGTAAAAGCTCTTTGCCTTTTAATTGAATCTGATACAACAATGTGAAACTCCGACAATGATTCATTGTCGGAAAGTGAAAAAATAATTGAGATCAGTGAATCTGATGCTTCCCTAGACACAGGGATTTCAGAAACTCAGGATACGCCTGATGACTCCTCAACACATGTAACGAAGATAGTTCCATTACAATGAAGTCCAGGGTAAAGAGAACCGCTCCAAGCTGTCTGATTCGTGACAATGAGATCTTGGATGGAGTGTGTAGCAAAGACAACAGTGAATTACCTTGTCAAACCAAGTGACATTTTGCATGTATTCTACGATGGAAAATGTGGCAAAGAAGAAGAAAAAAAACTAAATAAAATTAGTAGCAAGGAAAGAGCTGCCATGAGTATCAGGAGTTATGCTAATGAATCTTTCCTCATTGTCTGGAGTGGCCAATCAGAAAAATCACTCAGTAAATAAAGGTCGTTGCTATTTGCTTATCGTTTGAGTTTTGATTTTTGGGACATGGCAAGCAAAAGGGCATTTTTGCTGTTGTGAGGAAAAGTGTGGATTTCTGAACCAGTTTTTGTTACATTGCCTGATGGACTGTTTACAACAGATTTGCAATTGAACTTAGTGTTGGCCCAGGGATTTCTTACATCAATGTGTATGAATTTCAAATGCCCAGGTATCATCAAATGTACTTGGCTAATATGATATTGATTACAATACACATTTATGTGTACATCACTAATTATACAGTTAAGATGGACACTGATGAACCATGGTAACAGCTTAATCTATTCGAGAAATCATTTTATTTTAAGATCAAGAGAAAAAAAATTTTTTAAATAATTCTGTCAATTATGATTACACCCAGTTATTTGTGATAAAATAGAACAAAAATTTAAAGGAAAATTTGGGTATTGTTTGTCTTGCTATTTGTGTTAGCATGTTTGTCAAGGAGACTATTGGTTCTGGTTCATTGAGAATTTCCATGTTAATTTGGGATGAGCAGAGTTCATTGAATTATAACCAGTTAGCTATGTATAGTTGCCATTTCGGATTCCTTTCTTCTGACATAGGTGAATGGTCATTATGAACTTTCCATTGAAAGTCTATAAAAATTGATAAGGAACATAGATTGAGAATTGATACTGATCTGGTACCTGTGGGCAGGTATGTGTAGATTTGGGTATTGAGGATACATAAATCAGATGATTCTAGTAGAAATTTTATAGTTTATATTGGAGGTTTCTACAGACCCACATTTTGCTGTTTGCATTAAAATCTCCCATTGGTAGAAATCATTTTGGAGGAATATAAATTGAATATATGGTTATTGTTCAAACAATTGAAGCTTTTTCTACCCTGGTCTGTGGATTGTTGATACATTTATTTTGTAATAAGTTTCATACCCCTTAAAAGATGATGATAGTTTTGTTGAGAAAAGTCTCCTGTAAGCAGACTATATTTAGATTGTAATCTGTTAAGTTGTTTGATTTTCTCAGTTTGGTTTAACACCTGTACAGTTCCATTGTATGATGCTTGTGGTCTTTTTGTTCATTTGAGTGGTACTTATTTTATTTCAATAAGATAATCTTAAGGATGGCTTTGGTTATCTATTTTCATATATTCCATACTTTTTATACCGTTTGTTTTCCTTGTTTGTGAACTTATTTTAAGTATTTATATATTTTTGATTATTTGGAATCTTTTCATTTTTTTTATTTTTTATTTTTATTATCTTTCTTTGGATTGTTTTCACTTTATTTCTTGTTTTTTTGGTTTTTGTTCTGTCAGTTTTCGGTTTCTGGAATTTTTCATTTAAGAAGTTTTGGGGATTTTGTTGTTGGGCTGCTAAATTTTCTGTTTGATTTACATTGTGATTAATTTTGGTTCAATGGTAAGGGTTGTTTCTAAGTTTACAATTGGTTTTAATGTTTTCAATAGGTTTCTTAATTCTTGAATAAAGAATATTCTTGTTTTTCACAGGTATAGCTTGATGTCACTTGCACAATTTTTGCATATGATTGTGTATTGGAGTTTGTTTTGATGCTTTTCCTTGCTTTAGAGTAGAGAATTTGTTTTGGTGTTTTTAATTTTTAATACGTCTTTCTTTTTTTTTTTTACCAGGTTTCACATTTGCTTCACGATTTTCTTTACAATTAGGGCTTTTGGTTTCATTTGGACATGTGATCTGTGTGGTCATGATTATTCTCACCATATTTTCTTGATACCGACTTCCTTGTACATTTATTCTTACCATGTTCGTATCTTTGACAGTTTAAGCATCTCAGTGGGTTCGGAATATGTTTCTAATTTGGAAATTGTATATCCAGTTTTTGGGGCACCTCGGCGTGGTGTAATGGTTAGCAAGCTCATCTTGCTAGAATCATTATAACTAGTAGTGAGTTCGATCCTCACTGGGCACCCCCTTCTTTCCACAGCGTGTTATGTCTAAGTTACACTTAGAAAATCACCTTCCTCCAGGGTTGGGCGCAGAGCTAACAACCCTGCCCTATAAAAAAGTTTGTTACAGAAACAGCAAAAACACTGCCCTATACACCATTAGGTGTAAGGAAAAGTTTATTATTTATTTATATCCAGTTTTTATTTCCTGTGATAATTCTGGTGTATCAAAAGTCATAATGTAAGTGTTGGTATTGTTATGAGGATGCATTTATACATAAAAATAATATTAATGTCTAAAAAGTTGTAGTAAGGGATTCATTTGAGTCCTACTTGTTATTACAAAGTTTTAATTCATGAAATAGTTGTAAAAATATAGAAATTAGGAATAGAACATTTTGCAAGATGCCAGAATGTTCCAGTGAAAAAAACAAAAAAACAAGAGAATTCTAAAAGATTCTAGAATATGCAAATTAAGTGTTAGCCCCTATAAAAAGAGGTTTTGGGAAGAGAGTAGTTAGTTGTTACCAGGATTTGCTGACATTAGCAACTGACTGATTCAAGATTTCTATCCATCCAAAAGAATCTCTAAGAAAAGTTACAGACCAACTAAAACCTGAAAGAGAACCTCATGGAACTATATGGTAAATAGATATTTTTGACTCTTTCATGGACCATACTGGAAATTATTCTTTATATACACATTTAAGGATCTCCAAAAAGTATAGCACTTAAACTACTTCATTCACTGGGTAAAGATACTGACCCTTCGTAACACTTCGCCTGCAAGTAGTAAAATTTTTTTTTTTTTTTTAATGCAAAAACTGTATATTTTTAAATATTTTTATTTAATGTTTTGGTAAATTAAATATTTGTTTTTGATTTATCTGAGTTTTGGTTAATCAAAAACTTTTTTTTTCTTTTGTTACACTTAACATGTAACAGTATAATTTTATCATTTTTTTTTAATGTAAATTCTGCTTTGTTTTTTAATAGAATTATTGTTCTTAATTTTCTCCAGTGTACACAGAGTGTTTAGTGCTTCTCACCACACCTTTGGAGGAATTTAAAAAATTAGTGTGGGTAGACCCTTACTTATATAACATGAAATTTGATCAACCTTAGTAGAGTTTCAGTGTCACGTTTTCCTTTGACTTCTTTCAATAATGCATTATTTCTACATATTTTTTAACTATTTAGAAATACAAAGATTTGTTTCCTATTACAAAAAGTGACAACTTTGTTATGAGTTTTCTATTGATTCTATTACTATGAATTTCAGTTTTTTTTTTTCATTTGATTTTGTGTCTATATCAATGTATCGTCTCTTGGGGTTTTTTGTGCTCATGCTTTATTATTATTATTCATCAGCCATTGCTACCTACCCACCTTGGAGCTTCATATGGGAGGTGGGGTGATGATGGTGGGAATCCTATTTGCCTTATTCCTCCAGGGCTACATGACTAATACACTCAAATGAAGAGGAGTTCCATGCACTTATGTCCAGGATTGTCCACCCAAGTATGGGCTTTCCTCAGAAGTTGAAACACCCATACCAGATTCCTTTGTTTCCAGTCCAATTGTCCCTACAGCCACTGCTTACTAAGTCAGTTTAATGTTTATTATAGTAAGTGTGAGTGAATTTTGTTTGTTTTGTTAGTCTGACTTAGAGCTTGATGCGACCAGCTGGTTGACTGGATTGGGCCTCTCCAACCACCTATTTAATTCAAGTGTGTGTGTGTGGGTCAATGTGGTGTGAAGTTTAGGAATATATATAAGAAAAAATTAAGGCAGACGTTATTTCATGGGAAATCTGAAGTATAGGCCTATTTCAGGTGAACCATCATCAGCTTCCATCTATTGTACAGAAGATTTTACACAAATAAAATTCATAAAGACCCCCCCCCCGAAAAAAAGTCACTCCCTTAAAAGAGAAAATATAAGAAAAAATACATCATTACATCAGTTCGGTGAATACACACACACAAGTGTATATCTCCAATTCCTAAAACCCTGAAGTCACAGGTTGCCAACCATAGCAAACAGGTCAGAATTTTACCCCATGCAAAGGTGCAGTCAGCATATTCTGAAGGCCTGCTGACAGGATGGATTTAAGAAAAAAACCTATCATTAAAGACAAGGCTGGCTATATATATATATATATATATATATATATATATAGAGAGAGAGAGAGAGAGAGACTATGTCATATATTACAATTTTATTTTAGCCTTATACAAGCATAGCTTTGTAATAAAAGTATGAAGGTAAGTTGATAAGCAATGCAGGACAAAATATTAGGAGGTGAGGGGGGACTTGAGGTGGGTAGTTATACATACATACATACGGGGGTACCTTGATGTAGTGTAATGGTTAGTAACTGAGTAGTGAGTTCGATCCTCACTTGGTACCCCATACTTTTGGCCTTGTACCACATCTAAGTGGCACTTATATTCAGATGTTAAATACTAAAATCACAGAAAGTGAACATTTAATAGCCCTGAGATATTTATATATGCAAAATGTGTAGAAGTGTTTATGTGTGTCTGTACATACAGACCTCCCTCCAAATCATGCATTTCTAGAAGTGTTTTGAAGTCTGTCAATATTTTGGCTTCAGGAAAAGATTCTTATATTTATCAAATTATTGCATAGCTTTCAGAATCATTAATATAACCTCCATTGTTTGAACTGAACCTCATCTTATATAATTAGCTGGTTATGCTATCATGGTTTTGACCTTTTCAGTTTCACCAAGCAAAAAATAAATTGCCTGGTAAAACTGAAAAGTCAAAACCGTAACTGGCTTATCTTAATTATCAAAATACTCAACATTTTAAATATTCAATTTCCTTCAAACATGTACTGAGAACTTTCTAATACAACTGTTTACTGGTCTAATATAAACCTGGCCTATAACTGTTATATATGCATGTTGTTAACACATTTTAGCTGATCTCTCCCGTCCAAGAGAAAAAAAAAAACAAAATTTTCTTCTCACTGGTTATACATGATGACAGAATACACTGAGTGAAACATTGATTTATATATAAAAATAGTAGTAATAATTTCTGAAAAGTTGTAGTAAGGGATTCATTTGAGTCCTACTTGTTATTACAAAATAGTTTTAATTCATGAAGTAGTCGTAAAAATAAGGAAATTAGAAATAGAACGTTTGGAAGATTGTAGAATGATCGAGAATGTTCCAATAAAAAAAAAAATAAAAAAAAATAATAAAAAATAAAAAAATAAAAAATAAAAAAAAAAAATCAAGAGAATTCGAAAGGTTCTAGAAATATGCAAATTAGGTGTTAGCCCCTATAAAAAATGTGTTTTGGGCAGAGAACAGTCAGTTGTTACCAGGGCTTGTTATCAACTCCTGTTTTGATTCTAGGATTTATAACCAGCCGAAAGTCGCCAAGTAACTAAAACCTGAAAGAGAACCTCATGGAACTGTATGGGTAAATACATATTTTTGACTCTTTCATTGACCATAAAATTGTTCTTTATATACTCATTTGGGGATTTCCAAAAAGTATAGCACTTAACTGGATAAAGATACTGACCTTACCTTCCCCCTTCTCTCCTCGTAACCCTTGCCAGTAGTAAACTAAATGTTTCATGTTTTGAATGCAACAAAAATTGCATATCTGTAAATATTTTATTTGGTGTGTAAATATTTGTCTGTGATTTATCTGAGTTTTGGTCAATTATATTTTTTTTCTTTTGTTACACTTAACAAAATTAGAGGCTCGTCCGAAGCTAAACATAACATTTAACAACAGTAAGTATATAAAGAGGAGACTAATGTTCCTAGAATGAGATAAGACCAATCATAAGAATTCCAAAATATTTTTAATATATCAGTTAAAATATCAAGCATCTGTTAGTACTGAAAAGCAGAAATATCTTAACTGGTTTTATATAAATGCAATTGATAATTTACTAAGCTTTGTCTAGTATGCATAAACCAAATATTGAAAATAAAAGTCCTGATAAAATCTTGCAAATTGTCAGGAGCATTCTTAATATCAACACTTGTCATCTTGACTCTTATCTCAGCTCAAATACTGACTGCTAGTTGAAATTTGCAACTATCTAAACAACAGGCCACACAGCAACAGTTTTATTCCCCTGTTGATCTAATATTGTTCAGCAGTAACCTATTCGCCTGACTTTTCAGAGTTAACATCAGAATAACTTCCTTTACAGCCTTTTTGGCCTTTAGAAGTTATTGCTTACTAAAATGTCTAATAACATGCATATTTTTTTATCAGACAAATATAAAAACATTCCATTTTTTCATTAACCAAATAAGCTTTTTTTTTTTACTTTGTCTCAACTATAAATATACATATTATTAAGGTGAGAAATGTCGATTTTACTATGTTGCCCAGCTAGTTTTACAACTGATCTATCTCTTTCTTCCCTATTAAAAAAAAAAAAAAAAAAAAAAAAGAAACAAGGAAAGGAGTATGGGCATAAGATGAATTCACAAAACTTATTTTGATGTTTTTATTACTAGAATAATTAGTTGAATACCTGGTTTTACACCTGGTAAACAACATTTGATGGCTAATTCACACCATGAGAATCAAAGAACACTGACTTATATAAAATCTGAAAATAGAAGTTGAAAAAGTCTTTCAGATTATTCGACAAGTATTTCTTAAAAAAAAAAAAAAAAAAAAAAAAAAAAAAAGAAACAGTAAAACTTATATAAATATTAATTTCTCCCAACAACCAAAAGAAAGCAAAAAGAATTACAATCACTCATCCTCTGAATATGTGGCAGATTTAAAGACCTTGCACCCATCCACAATGTTTACTGTTGGTAAGAATAAGAAATACTTTTGATAAGGAAAACCCAACGGGGGGGGGGGGGAGGATAGAAAACATTTGTATGAACAAATTTTATCAAACTGGTATTAGTAAAAATGATTAGAGAGAAAAAAATTTTTACCAAGATTTGTAAACAAATTTGGAGATATCTATGGAAACTGATATTGTGAAAATGTTTGTAGGCAAACAAAAATCATAATTTGCATGAAAAATTTTAATTAAAAAAAAAAACATCAAAATTAACTGTGCTTGATTTAATGAAAACAGAAAAAAAAAAATTTAAAGTTTGCATTCCAAACTAAAAGGCAAGAGAAATGCAGAGTGCATACAACACAAGTCAATGAACAAGAAAAAGCAAACCAAACACAAATAGCTGAAAAAGAAAACTAGGCAAACCTGAAGGAGACTACCACCACCTTTAAATTTGTTAACTCATTTTTTTTCTTTTTTTACTTTTTTTCAGTGCAATTGTATTGATTATAGGCTAAACTATCTGATTGACAAAAAAAAAATAAATAAATAAAATAAAAAATAAAATAAAATAAAAATAAAAATTTGAAAAAATTTCAATAATTTTAGGGGGTGCTCAGTTTTTTATATCAATCCTCCATTTTGAAATCACTTGCTGGTACAACATTACCACCACCTGTAAATTGGTTGGTTATCAATTTTTTTTTACTTTTTTTAGTGCATTCTTATCAATTTAAACCCTAAACTTTCCGACTGACAAAAAAATTTTGTAAAAGTTTCAACATTTAAACAATTGGGGGGGGGTGGGGGGGCCTCAGTTTTTCATACACCCTGTGAATCAATCCTGAGCAATTTACTTTTTTGTTTGTGCATATTCAACAACTAAATCCTTTGTGAAATTTTTTGAATAAAGCCATTCTTGGAGTTTCCAAGGAAGATGTCATCGTAAGAACTAAAGAAAACTTGAAAAAGACAAAAACAAGAGCAACAACTCATCCCCCCCCCCACCAAAAAAAAGCAACCCCAACGCAAGTTGTTCCAAAATGGAGGATCAATCTACTATAATGTTGTATGAGAAAAGGAGCCCCCCCCTAAAATTGTTTAAATATTGAAATTTTTTTTTTTTATAAAACGGAAACTTTATTTAATAACCAATTAGACTGCACTGAAAAAAAACAAAAAAAAAACAAAAAAACAGCAAATTTAAAAGGTGGTGGTAGTCTCCTTCAGTTCTGCTGAAAACTGGATCTGTGAAAATAGCAAAAGACTTCAAAATGGAGTGATTACATATTGATTACTTTCTTTGCATATATTCAACACTGTTCTGTCTGTATAAATATGGTTTTGCTTTTTGGAACTTTTCTGGAATAATTTCCCTGTTATGTATATATTTTTCAGTCCATGGATAAAAAAAAACCCATTAGACCAAGGAACTGACAGTATATTTTAATTACATGTTCATGTAATCAGTGCTATCATGGATAGCAGTTATTAAGTACAACAATTTTCATTCTCTGTAATTAAGAGTGACAGTAACAACAAAAAAATAAAATAGAAACCAGATAATATATCAGTTACAGACAATGATTTTGACATACAAGAGTTCAGCTTTAGATAAGACTATGGCACATTGGATTTGTTTTTAAGTGGTGAAGATTATATGAGAGAGAATATCCATATGGCATTTCATGTGTGGAAAAAACCAAGAACATGAACTGAGAAAAGTAAATCCTTTAATACTTGTGTAAAGATAAGAATGCTAAAGATGTAGAAAATGTATGCAAAATGTTCAGAGGCATGTCCAAAAAGAGAGAAAAAGAGGCATTTGGAACACCCATCCACAAGTATTGGTAAGAGTCCATTTAATGATTTCTTGTGTAATAACTTGTTAAATTTAATAAACTTTTTTCTTTTTTTTAATTGCTAATTTCACTTCTAACCATAAAATATATTAAGTGATGGTTCACAAGGTTATAAATTGTATCGAAAGAAAAAAATCACCTTCCTCGAAAAAGAGTTTGGGCTTTGGTCATGGTCTGAAGAAAAACTATCAGAAATTGTTAGCACAAAAAGAGCTGTCATGAGTATCAGAA
>JBBBDQ010001351.1:382500-450000 GCA_037127315.1 Ascarosepion bandense
CTTTCTTTTATCCTCATACAACAACATACAGTAACCCTCCTTGAGTGGTTCCTGAGTCTTGTATTGGAGAAATATTATATATATATATATATATATATATATAACAACTTAACAAGACCCTATAGGAAAGGAAATGTTCTTTCAGGTGTTGTAAAGTTCTCACAAATATTCAAAATGGTTAGATATATTCTGGACAGACTTTTAAAAGTCAAGATGTAATCATCAAGAATCAGATGCTTCTAAAATGCTGTTATTAAGCAGATTTAAACAGCTTTTTGAACTATATCAACTTTGCCATGAATGCTAAAGATAAAATCTAGCTTATAATATATCTAAAAACTGGAATACAAAATTGAAGCAGCAAAAATAGAAAAGAGCTACGTGACAAATTGAATGTTGACTACAATAAACTCTCTATCAAAAAACTTTTCTGCCATTAAGAACATTTTTTAAGGATTTTTTTTTAAACATTGAAGTCTAAATTTGTAAAGGTATGAGGGACTACATGTGATTATATTTACATAAAAGAAAAGAAAAGAAAAAAAATTTAGTGTTTCTGGTAAATAATACTTTTATGGAAAATAGTCTTTGAAAGTAAAGTGCTCAATATCAACAGATTGAGCATTAACAGCAATAGATAAAATTAAATGTGTAATCCATCAGTT
This sequence comes from Ascarosepion bandense, assembly GCA_037127315.1. NCBI lineage: Eukaryota > Metazoa > Mollusca > Cephalopoda > Sepiida > Sepiidae > Ascarosepion > Ascarosepion bandense. The sequence goes on from JBBBDQ010001351.1 coordinate 383,166, forward strand.
CCTACTTATAATCATGTAGATATGATATCCATTTATTAGAGGGCAGTATAGCAGGAATTTAACTATCAAACCCCCTGACAAGTGGGTACCATATCAGCAAGACCCAAGTAGACACAGAAATTGAAAACTCAAATAGGTCTTCATAAGTCATAATCAGCTGAATCACACACACAGTGATTGAAATATAACTCCCCATTGTAAAATACTTTATTAACTATAATTTTTACAAGAAATGGGTACAAGAGGGAAGTATATAGCATAAGGTTTTAGAATTTGATATGGGCATCAGATTCTGCTATCAGCTTTTTGAGATGCCCAGGAATTGCGTCAACTGTCTTAGCAGGAATTCTTGTGGTATGGAAGACATAACTTTCTGTATTTGTCCTTCAAGTTCTTCTATAGTTTTGGTTTGATAGAATAAATCTCTTCTTTAACACCACCACCCACAAAAAAAACAAAAAACAAAAAAAAAAAAAAAAAAAAAAAAAAAAAAAAAAAAAAAAAAAAAAAAAATCACAGGATGTTAAGTCAATAACCCTGTATAGACAAGAATAAAAAAATTTTAATTCGTCTCACTCCAAGCAAGATAGTAAAGTGACTAAAATGCAAGCAGTTTCAGGGTGTGAAAGAATTAGGGACAGAAACAATAATGAGTAGGAAGAGCAAATGGTAATGAGGAGAACAGTAGATAGTGATTAACATTGCATTTCAATTTTTGCAGATTAAAGTTGGCTAGAAAGCAAGGAGCTGAAAGGGAATTCAACAAGCAAGACGTACAAGAAAAACTCAGTATAAAACTAAGAGCTACATCTAGCCAGTTCAACTATATCAGATATATATTCAGATCTTGTTACCAGTCTCTGCAGTTCAATCCATAAAATCTAGATACCAGAGCTAAGAGCTCATCCGAACAATTACCATGAAAGTATTTATAAAAGTGTCACAGAGAGACAAACTTGCAGCAGTGGATAAGTGACTGAAACAGAGCCACCAGATCAGGACCAATAATATTGCTGATTCTTCTTTGGATCTTATCAAGGAGTTCAAGGTAAATAACAGGGGCACCAGACCATATATGGCAGCAATATTCTAAGCATGGGTGAATGGTAGACTTACATATCTATAAGAGAATTTTTCTCTGTCTTGCTAAACATAGTGAAAAGACATAAGCAGCTGAACTAGCAAAGAATTCAATATAGTCTTTCCACTTCCTGTCAGCTGAGAATGTCAGTGCAACAAGTTACTTTGTTGGAGATTAGCATCAGCCATACTGATGGGAAGCAGAGAGAGGTCTCAAATGATTGAGAGAAGTTTAGTCTTGGAGATGTTAAAATTGACAAGCCATTTTTTTGCCCTAGTTCTTGGTCATTTTGAACACCAACTGCCAGTTCGACTTTGATGGATTGATCAGCCTTACCATAGAGGCAATAGTAAATGGTTGTGTCGTCAGCATAGGTGCCAAGTTGAGAGAAATTCATTAATAAAAATTAAAAACAGCATAAGACCAAGGATGGAGCCCTGGGGGACACCCATGTTAGTATGAAAGGATCGAGATGAGTGGCTGCTCAGAATAATTTTCACTTCACAATTTGATAGGAAAAAAACTGGATCATCTCAAAAATATGTCTAGAGATACCACATATATATATATATATATATATATATAAAAACAGAGAGAGATAAGGTTTTACAGTGCATTGATTTTATCGAGAAAATACTTGGTTTTGATTTTCTAAACAAGCAATTGATATGCTTACTAGGAGTGTAAGGAGTGATAGGTAAATGTCTCTAGACATTTCAAATGCTTGTAAGCAAGATAATGAAGAACTAAGCTTCGAGTTGGGAGGGAAAATAAGTTGGAAGCGAAAATAGATCCAAGTTATGAGACTTAATCACAGGTGCATCTGAAAGGTAGATAAAAGTTGCTATCAAGAATAGCAAAGGAATATGAAATGAATCAAGCGATGCCTTGGTAGAGGCTGTTGTCAAAGTAAGAGCTGTCGTACAAATTGGGGGCAAAGTATTGAAAAAGAACACCAAGAAAACCCAAACAGAAAAAGTAAAGAATTCAGTTCTGAAGACATTCCCATATTTCTGAATGCAAAAGATAAGTCTACTCTTGTTGTAGAACTAATAATCTCAATAGTGTTGTCTTCACATTTCAGTTGCTGCAGGTGATCAATAGCATGTTGCAGACAAGGCGTTTATAAACTCTAAACATGGTAGGAAGAATTGCAAGATATTGTTTTCTCTAGAAATATGCGCAAAACAAATAGTTTAAAAATCAATCCTCCAAATATTGGAAAAGGTCTAACCAATGAAATATGAATTTAAATTTACATATTAGAATTTTCCAGCACCAATGTAAATATTCACTAAAATTTTTTTTTTTTTTAAAGTTTTATAAAACTTTATTCATGTGATATCTTGTAAGCAGTTAACATTTTCAAGTGTTATCTATTTCATTACAGGATTTTGACCTAGCTCAGAAAAAAAAAAAAAAAAAAAAAAAAAATGGTTCTAGTGAGATTGTTTTGTTAATTTAAATTAAACCTTACTAATACAATTTAACATTCACAAAAACTGATTTTCATTTATATGATGTTATAATACAATGTTTCCTTGCATTTTAAAATTGTCAGAATTGAATTTTTTTTATTCTAATATTTAAGAAAATAATGTTGCTCTCTTCAAGAAAGTTTTTTATAAAATAATTTTTTAGGTTCTGTTTTTAAATAAAGCAAACAGTACTTTCGTTATCCTATACAAGCATGTAGATTTGAAAATTAAGATCACACTTTGTATTAAATAAGTTAAATCTTTTTCCTTTAATAGAATCTACAGGTGCAAATTAAGCAAGTTATAAATAAGGCATTAAAATTTGTCTATAATTCTGAGATGAGGTAGTATTTACACTGTTCCAACTGTTGTCCTTATTTTTATTGCTATGTTTACAACATTTCGGTTGTTGTACACTCCTGCCTTCTTCGGGTGCTAGAAATTAGCCCAGTGGCTATAGCTGTTGGTTAGTTCCAGTAATTTGATCCAAAGAATTGAGAGTTCAATACCTGGATACAGCAGTAACGAACTTTGGGAAGTTAGTTTAGGGAGATACCTACATGGCATCTGGGAGCGGCATCACACATGGAATGAAAAGTATATACCCCAGGGAATGAAATAAAGGGTTCGGCTCAAAAGTCCTAGCACCTGAAAAAGGCCGAAGTGTACAGCAACTGAAATGTCATAAACATGGCAATAACAATGAGGACAACAGTCCAAGCAATGTAAATAAGGTATTAAATTATTGATACCACTTAAATGTTAGAGATTTTAAAGAGTATTTCAGATAATAAAAGAATAAAATTAGACTTGATAAAGAAAAAGCCTTCTAACCAATTTGACAAGGCTATCTTTTAGGATGTTTGTTTAATGGTCTTTTCAGTCCTCCAATACAGCAGCAAATCTTGGACAATCTTCACAGATGAAGAGACTTGAAGAAACAGAAATGAGGTTCTACAGAAGGATGCTGAGAATACCATGGACTAAACATGTGAACAATGACAAAGTTATAGAGAAAATGGAAACAAGAAGGACACTTATATTTATCAGAAAGAACTAGTTGAAATCTTTAGGAAACATGAAGTAAGAGGGCTTGGAAAATTTGATACTCACAGGATAGATTGTAGGCAAAAGGGACAGAGAAATCAACCTAGCGAGTTTAAGTAAATGGAGGGGTAACAAAGTTTAGCACAGCTGACAAAAAGACAATTTATTAAAAGCTACAAAGGAGAAAGTTGTGGAGAGTCATGATCACCAATGTCCTGAACAGGTATGGCACACAGAAAAAGTGATGGTGAGAAGTATTTGATCAAATATGAAAGTAAAGTGAAAGACAGAAGTTATTAGAGAACATTTAGTGGGTCAATAAAAAAAAAAAGAGTTAAAATCATCGTTAAGGATTCAAATGTATTTCTTTTACTTTTGTCGTAGATTATGTTAGCAAATCCCAACCTGCTCTAATCTTCAGCTGGGTAAGAAATGAAAATCATTAAAACTTACAAAGCCCAAATCAAGGATCTTTCAATAAATTTAGCATTAAAATAAAAATTAATTCCAGCAAAATTATATATAGATACATTCAAATTTAAAAAAAAAAAAAAAAAAAAAAAAAAACCTAGTTGTCTATAATGATTCCTCATAATATTGATACAATTCAAATTTTGGATTCATAAAACCTTAAAGATTTGTAACTGCTATGATTAAAAAATTTGGCATTTCTTCTCAAAGAAAAAAGTAGCCATTGTTCACAAACATTTATCATGAACATAAATGGCATATATTTTCACATTATACGAGTAGTTTCTTCAACATGAAGAGAACATTAAAATCTACAAATTTTCTTGATTATGCAATTTTAATTCTGAGCTTAATTTGGTATATTCTGTCACTCTAAATCACAAATATCACTCACAGCAATGAAACAACTCACAAGAAAATTGTATTAATACAATTTACATAAGACTCAATTAGATATCAGTATTAAAAATGGTGTACACTTCTAAGATTCATTTTCAGAAAAAAAAAAAAATGAAGTGTAATTTAGGAAACTGTATTTAGCTCAATTTCAATCACAGACAAAGAGACTTAAGACAAAGGTGCTTCTACTGACAATACCTGGGCAGAACATGCAAGACTTTTTTTTTTTTTTTAAATGCCAATCTACTTCAGGGTGTAGGCAAACATAGGTCTCTATAGCTTTCTTTTTTTTGATCTGTGAATTGCCATGGTATCTTGGGAAGTTGGTTTTGAAGAGCTCAGTCTATCCTGTTATTTAACTCATAGGTGGACATAGAAACACTGAATTTATGCATTTGTATGAAAATGAATGCAACAAACTAGGCCAGAGTTTAAACTTGGCTCAATGATTCCACTTTTTGCATTGACAAACTTTACGCCACCCACACACCCTTTAAGAGGAATTGGAGCTACAAGAACTAATAAATCAGAAGGAAGCACTTCAAATTTAGAGAAGACAATGAAGATTGCTTAGGAAATTTTAAGTCATACAGAACAAGAGAAGAAGTGGAAAGAAAAAAAAAACTTATTTAACAATCAAATAATAGATGGTAAAACAAAGTCCACAAAGACAGAAAAAATAGTTACTTAGAGCATAAAAAAAAAGGTGTGGAGAGCCATGATCATCTTTGCCTTGAAAGGAACTGGTGTATAAAGGTGATAAGGATTTTTTAAAATCATATCACCCCAAGCAAGGTGGTAACACCACTGATGTACAGGGGGCTACTCAAGAGTAAAAAGATTGGAAAAAAGAAAGCCGGAAACCACATCCCAAACAGGGAACAAGGGATGAGCCTCTTCAACTGTTCAAAAGATGTGGGTGGAGTGGTTTAGCTTAATAATTTTAACTGATCAATAGAATAAAATGGTTTGCACTTTCAAGATGAAATATTGTCTGCAAAATTTCTTGCTCTATGGCAGGCTGATATTTAAAGAAAAAATTAAAAATGCTACCGAAAACAGAACTATTTTTCAGTGAAACTTTTAAGCCAGTAATTCATTTGCTTGAATCAACAGATTTAATGTAAGCGAGTTAAACATTTCAACTAGAAAACCAAGCTGGAAATCAATAGAATAAACAGTCACCTGAAAAATTAACAACCTTTTAATAAATTTAAGAACTGTCAGTAACTGGACAATATTTATAAAGAAAGCAAGAGTGAATTTATTTTTCTGTTGTGTGACACATTTACAGAGAGCTATGAACCAACCAATCAATATGTGAAAGTGGCTCTCAAAAGAGGAATTTTCCAAAGTTATTTGGCTACTGGACTTAAAAGTTAAATTTATAATGCAAGATGAGGATCGATAGTTTTGATAATTAAAAAAAAAAGAAAAAAAAAGAAAAAAAAAGGCAGGGAATTGGGGTGAGAAGCAAGGTCATGTTCATGTGATACTCAAGATACAATGAGTATTATTGTTGGCCTTGATAATATGAAGCTTAATATAAATAAAAAGAAAAAGTATATTTAGCACAGATCATGATAGTGAGCAAATATACATTGAACAGAAATACTTTTTTTTTTTTTATTATTATAGGCTTACTTGATTCCTATTAGTTCATTAACTGTTGCTTCACTAACTGCAAGATGATCAAGTTTAAAATCTGAATTGAGTGTTCATTTAAAATGCTACATTTATAAGAAATCTAGCAGTATAGCCTGGCTTTGCTCAGGTGAAATGAAAGCTTTAAAACTAATCCATGGTCCTGGAGCTCAGACTCAGCCTAAAGAATATTTGTGTGACGTTTGGTGAGAATCGGATAAAAATTGTGGATTTGTATAAAGGACATACAGACAGATAAACAGACACACAAACATTTTGCCTTATATATATATATATATATATATAACGATTTTCTGCACTATTGTATGAACTGCAACCTTGAAACTTCTGAATATCGTTTCTTATGTGTTTGTCTATGAGTGTATCAAATTTGATTAAAATCGGACCACTCCTGCTGCTATAACCCAATTTTTTCGATTATCAATATTTATCCGGGGGGGGGGGGGGGGGGCTCAACACAAAACCTAGCTAAGAACACACACAGACGCTTATAGTACAACTGTGTAACTTTTCAAGAAAATCGGTTCAGCCATTTCAGAGTCTATAGGTAATGGACACACAGACAATGTTCCATTTATAAATAAGTTTAGATATATTCAATTTAAATACAGAGGTAGTGATAAAAATGACTTCAAAGGGCTGCACATTTCAGTTTATACACTTTTGCTGTTACCCAGAGGTTGTTACCAAACAAATGAAAAGTTTGGTCTCTTCACACAAATTTCTTAATTTCATTCAGATTGTGTGTGTAGGGAGGTTAACATGCATATCTTAATTCAATTACAGACCTAAAAACATTTCTAAAACAATCTTTGAAAGATCCTATTCATTAGCAAACAATTTCTGAAAATTTCAATAAAATCTGTTTTTTTTTTCCTTTCTTGTCTAAATGGCACAAATATAAGTTACTCTTATGTAACAAACACATGTATACATCACATATGTACATACAAAGTAACACACATATATACACACACACACACACAAAGTGATGGACAGAGAATCAGCTCTTATGATTATAGATTTCTTACCAACACAAGGGTTAGTTTCTGAGCCTCACTTCAGAGCCAACATTTTGGAGGAAGATTGAAACCATCTAAAATGGCATGGAAATTATTTTTAAATCTAGTTTTACTAAAAGAAATAATGAAATAGAAATTTAAAAAAGAATTTAAAAAAATAAAACCTCAACATCTTAGAATAAAAGAATTTTAAGTTCAGGACAGACTTTCATAAATGAGAATTCAGATGTACCACCTACTGGCTCTTAGCAACTATTTACTATCTATATCAGCCATAACCTTTAATGAAATAAGAGAATAAAACAAGTCAAAGAAAGATTGACTTAATTTATAGTTTTTTAATAGTAGTTCCCTAGACTACTATTTGCACACTAGTTCATAAACAGTAGCAGCTAAAAGCTGTACTAAACCCACTCAATTAACTAGATTTTATTGATGGAAAAAAAAAAATTGTAGAAACAAAAGTTTATTTGCTGAATGACGGCAACAAATTTTTGCAGTTAAGATGAAAACCAATTTGGTTTGTAACAAGTATTTATGAGAGTAAAACTTAATAGCATTTCAAAATTTTTAAGTTTAGGAATGCTCATAAATATTCATTTGGTCAACTAACCAGATGAATATTTATGAGCATTTTTAAACTTAACAATTTTGAAAAGCCAATAACAATTGTGCTCTCATAGATAAATACTTGTTACAAGATAAAATCTTTGCATTAGCTTTGATAAAGTCCCTCAGAGGACAAAACACATTGGCTAAGATAATTTTTCCGTGTGTGTGTGTGTGTGTATTCTCTGCCCCCTCTTTTTTGCCTGGATGACAAATTTTAAATAATTTTTTTTCCTTTAACCCCCCCACCTCCCCCACATCCCCCCCCCACATCCCCCCCCTTTTTTTAACTTCCTGTGTATGGATATGTTTTGGGGCTCCTTCCAGTACATGAACTTTTCTAAGATATTTGAATGAATAAATTTTTGTTTTGGATCATTGCTGATGAAGCAAGAGTTTTCTTGCTGAAATAGCTATTCAACGAAATGTAATTTATTGAGATATATATTATGTGCAGAACCATTTAACTTAAGGAAAGGGTTAAAATATTACAGAAGTTTGTTTAATGATCTTTTCAGTCCTCCAATATGGCAGTAAATGTTGGACAATCTTATCACAGATGAAGAAACTTGAAGCAACAGAAATATGGTTCTACAGAAGGATGCCGAGAATACTATAGACTAAACAATGACAAAGTTACAGAGGAGAAAAAAAAAAAAAGAAAACACTTATAGTGTCCTTATGTTCAAGGGAACATTAGGAAAGAGGGCTTGGAAAATTTAGACGTATTAAAGAAAAAAAAGAAAAGAAAAAAAGAAAAAAAAGAAAAGAAAAAAAGAAAAAAAAATATTAAAAAAAAAATAGAAGAAAAGAGTTACCATTATTTACTATCTCATCAAATAATTTAAAAACATATTACCCCTCCACCAATACCTTTGTAGCCTTGACTATTTCCAGATGTAATTTTCCTGGAGACCTTTTGTTAATATAAAATTAATTCTAATTCTCTTTAATTTAATAAACTATATTCAGCACCAATCTTAGGCAAATATATTACAAAACTGAAATGTTTACAGCTTTAATAAGGAAAAGCTATAGTTATTTCTAGAATTCCATATCATACATGAATCTTGAATATTTAATAAACCAAAATTACAGCCAGATCACATTGAAATACTAGTTCTTGTTCGGCCAACAAAGTTAAGCAATGTTGATCCTGGGCAGCACATAGATGAGTAATCACTTGGGAATATCAGATGCAGTAAGCTTGGAGATGCAAGCGGTGTGATGAATAATGGCATGGAATGAGAGACTCAAGAGCCGAGTTCAAATCTTAGTCGAGTTTGTTATATTCACTTATGTGCAAATCCTCTTTGGGGAAAGGGATGAATCCACCCCTTCTCCCACTAATTATGAGGTATATAGGGATAGGCTGGGTTCTCTAGTTCTGGTTGGTAGCCTACTGCAGGCAGTACCTTGGGAATTCTTCTACCAAATCAATCATCAATCGAAAATGAGACTTGATCACCCAAGCATGTATGGCACCTAAGAAAGGGCGGATGAAGCTAAAGATTGATTTACATGCCTCTTTAATTAAAGAAGAAAATACTTCAACAATTGGTACAGATTAAGCAACTAAGAACAACTTTTTTCACAATATATAACCATTTTGTTCAAAGAACAGTTACTTTTCGCTCGTTATTGAAAGGGGAAAAGTAAAAATAAAAAATAAAAAGCATTCATTCTCTCATGTGCAAACCAAATTAAGTAGCACTAAGCCAGCACATTGGATTGAGCCATAAACCATTCTGATATAAATGGTAAAAAGTCACAACTTGGAAGGATTTGGGAATTATATTAATTCTTGCACTGTAATAAAATTATTCAGTTCACACTGCATTGAAACAATGGTCATGAGAATCAGGATTCAAATCCTACCATTGACAAAACATTCTAGATTTTTGAAGTAAATTGACTTCAATGACCATGAACTATGATACAAGTGTTTCAGGTAACTATTTACTTTCACTAGTTAAAGCAGTTCTATCTTTTATTTACTTTTTTTTTTTTTTTTTTAATCATATCACCCCAAGCAAGGCAAAAATGCCACTGATGCGCAGGGGGCTATGTAAGAGTGAATATACTAAGCAAATTAAAATTAAGTCAAGTGCTTCAAATAATCCTTAAGTTACCAGATAATGATACAGATAGAAAGATTTAAGAATTAAAAAAAAAAAAAAAGTTAATCAATGCAGACAGTTTCTTATGCTTAAATATAAATAACATTGTTTTTTTCCAAAATAGAATGGTTGGGGAGTTTTAACAGGTAGGTTTTTATATTTATTACTTTCATTAAATAATTTGAAGGAAAACTCAAAACTGATATTCACTTAAAGAGAAAGTTTATTTGGCTTGAAACAAATACTAGCACAAAGCTTTTGATCTAAGCAAGAAAGTTCACTGAAAGCATTTATTATATATATATATATATATATATATATATACACACACACACACACACATACATGGATGACTAATATATTATGCTCTCATTACGACTGAGCTCTCTAGAGAAGAAAATTTTAAAAAGTTTCCACTTCTGCTATATAAGCATGATTCTTCAGAAATTAATTGAGATGGAGTTTTTTTGGTGACTGGCATGTGTATAAACTGCTTATATACAACACGTTAAAATTTCCCTTCTCTGATTCCATGCGCCTATGGCTTAGGGAGTAGTGACTCCGACTGACACCAAATCGGTCAAGCTTCAATCCCAGCCAGAAGCAAGTAGTGTCTAGCCACACTAACAAGCTGTGATACAGCGAAACAGGCTTGTATGCAAATGACTAATATATATATATATATATATATATGAAAGATTTAGTCAAGAATAATCAAGATAAAACAGGTAATCTAACACATGTGAGAGATGGAGTGTTATCAGGTATATTTTAAGGAGGCCTAAGAAAAAAAAAAAAAGGTACAACAGGGGGTTTATTTTTGTTCGGCAGATCAACTGTTAGGGAGCCAAGTTGATCTAATGCTGCACTAATGCAAGGAATTCAACTCCATAAATACGACCGAGGCTGGAATGCAGTAGGTTCCCAAAACTGCACAAAGAAGCAATATGCAAGCAAGTAGGCCAATCAAACCCAGAACACAGATGGAGAAAAAAGAAAAAGACAACATTCAAGGATAATATTCTGAATAAATTGTTACTTTAGAATTTGTAGATTTTAAATGCAAGCCCTGCCTCGCATAAACAAATAAAAAACAAAAATTTTACAAAATGTTAATTAGTGTAAAAAGCATATGCTTTTCTGTTTTTTTTTATATGTTGTTAATTTCAAATGATTCAATGCATTTCTGTATAATGCTGAATTTAAAGAAATGTAGATGCTAATTTTTTTTATTCATTGTCAATATACAGTTCAAGATTAAAGTCAAATTGAGTAGAAAGGTGCTTGCATTCCTTAAAATGACTATCCCAGAAAGTGCAGACAGCTTTGTAAACTGGTTCCATATAAGCTAGCCTAGACAGACCCAAAAGTCATACATGGCTTTTATCTTGCATTCCATGTGGCTATACTATAGAAAGCAAACTTAAAGAAACAGTTTCAGATGATATTCTTGTATAAGGTTCACTACATTTGTACCACTGTCAATTTTTATCTCCTCTGTTCTTGAGTAGCAAATATTTATCATTTAAGTTTTATCTTTCAATTAAAAGTGAGACGATTGATACAAGTCATTGTAATCAAGTTAGGAAAACGAGTTTTACAGATTACTTAAGAGTGGGAAAATCATGTTAAGAGGTTTTAAACATTGAAAGAATAAGTCATAAATGATTTAACAACTAATTCTAATTTATAACAAACTTTAGAATTAAAAATGTGTTGATTAGTGAAATTGAATGATGGAAGTAGAGGCAAATAAAATAATATATGAAATAATCATAAGTTAAAAATTAAAGCAGAGGTTAGAGGTTAATTGAAGAATTGAATCCCTTAGACCATGGTTGTTCAAAGTGGGTGCCAGAAAACACACACAAAGAGTTTCTACTCAAATACAGGTATCTATTAAAAATAATGTTTAAACAAATATATATATATATATATATATTTTTTTTTTTTTATAAGTGTTTCACCCCGAGCAAGGCATGTCACTGCCACTACTGTGCAGGGGGCTACGTAGAGTGGAGAAAGGCTGATTAAATATAGGAAATAACAGAGGGTGGGTGATAGGCGGGTGAGGATACCGAGAATGAGGGTTGGGTAGATGAGAGTGTTGTGAGAATAGTTGGGAGTTAGTGTGATAGGAGGTGTCTATTGACCCTACATTTAAACACCTGGAGATTGTAACTGTCGGGAAAGCAGACTTGTGGAAGGGAGTTCCACAGGCGGGAAGCGCGAGAAAAGAAGCTGTTGGAGTAGAATTTACGGTTACATCTTATTTGTTTAACTGTAAAAGGGTGGGACCTAGTTATATATATATTTTTTTCTCTCCAGCAAAGCATGATTGACATTAGTGCACAGAGGGTATTAAGGAATGGATAAAAGATGAATGCTATTAAAAAAAAAAAAAAAAGAAGATGGCAGTAGATGTTACGTTTACATTTTTTGAGATTGTAGGTTCTTCAGGTGAGAAGTGCAAGAAAATTAACTGTTGGAGTAAAAGTGGCAGTTACAATTAATTATTTCAACAGTAAAATGGTGGGACCAAGATGCTGACCTAGTAGTGCACTTAAATTCATGTAGTTGGTGTACTAGAAAGGAAAAAAAAGGCTCGTCATATTTGTAGAAAAGACAGAGAGGAGCTACATATAAGATAAAAGATTAATCATAGATAGTATAGAAAATCCTTGAAAAAGTGAAGAATTTCCTAGAATTGTCAAGAACAAAATACTGACAGGAATTAATTGAGAAATTCCATTTTAACATCCAGCCCTACAGATAATTGAAGAGATTACTATCATTTCCAACAACATAAGAGAACAAGGTTTCTGTAAAGATTTTCATCTTAACTAAAGTCAAACACGAACTTAAAAGAAAAAAAAAAAAACTAGAGAATAAAAAAAATACTTTTTATTCATAAAAATAGCATAAGACATCAACATTCTAATAAATCATTACCAAATTTCTCCTTCTCATTAATGCTTAATTCTTACTCTATTACACACACAGGGTGTGTGTGGGTATATATATATATATATATATATATATATATATATATATACCCACACACTAAAATTAGTCTTTTGCTTATGCAATAAACTAAGTTACTATTAGACTTTTTGTCAGTTAAAAAAAAAAATAAAATAAATAAATATATATGGAAGGAGTAGTTTTAGATTCAGTCAGTTGAGTGGCATACATGATACACACTTAGGCAATCATATGTCAAGAGACATGACTGACTGGGCAGAAGATTATCCCACAATAGGTTGCCATTGCTTTCTGCGGTAGACTGGTGGCCAGCCAAGGCCATAGAATCAAATCTGTTCCGTTATTTAACCCATGACTGAAGGGAAGAGTTAAATTAATACCTTTCCCAAGGGTATTTGTGCATAAGTGAATGCAAGGAATTCATCTGGAATTCGAACTCGGCTCCCTGATTTTTCTCGTTCAGAGTCAATATCCACTGTACCACACTGGTGGAAAAACTTATTGGTTAAAAAAAGAAGAAGAAGAAAGTTTTGAGAAGCCAGGACACAGAATCCTTTGATTAGAAAAGGAATGGACATCAAGATTAATGCTAATCATTTGTTTGTCTTACAATGGTCAAGTTAAGTGCATGCAGTTATCTGATGATCGTGGATCAGACAGTAATATTCATATAATTAAACAAAATGTGATATTTTTTTTTTTTTTTTTAATCATATCACCCCAAGCAAGGCGGTAACGCCACTGATGCGCAGGGGGCTACGTAAGGGTAAAAAGAATGGAAAAGAGAAAGCCGGAAACCACATCCTAAACAGGAAACAAGGGAATGAGCCTCTTCACCAGTTCAATAGATGTGGGTGGAGTGTGAACCGGGCGATCAACAAGACAAAGTAATGAGATCCTGCATATGCCAATTGATTAACCAACAAGATTCATTTAGTTTTCTATAACCTATTGACCCTTTGTAGGTTATTTAAAAATCTACAAATATTTTCAGATTGTGAGTTTTTTTCTTTTAAGATAATGGTTTATACAAGTTTTACTAATTAACTAAGTGTTTTTTTTTTTTGATAAAGTTAGAAAAACAGAAGTTCGGATATTTATATCATTTAACCAATCAATAATAATATATACACAATTTTTTTTATTTTGAAGTTGATAACATGACAGGAGAAAAGTCCAGAGAAAAAAAATTCAGTTACTGTTACTCAATATTAACAAACAAAGAAAAAAACATTTGTTCATCTACACTTAACTTTTAGAATAACAGAAAGTGGATAACATATAAGCTCTTAGTCTTAATAGATAATGAAAACATGGGGAAGAGTGTTAAAAAGAAAAAAGATGTGTGTGTACATAACTGAAAATTACATTTTACTTTTCAGAGATACTTTCTAATTGTTTTTGTATTGTAAAATGTACAATATGCAGCATGTGATTTGCTAATATATTTTTTTTAAGATAGAAAACAGTAGTTATTCAGCTTGATTTGGTCTAGCACAGGTCAACTACAGTGAAGTAATTTTAGGGACCAAAGCTGTTGCACTGATAAGATTAAGTATAGAGATACAAAACCTAATGAACATTCAAATATTTGCAATAATATACACAAAATAATTTTATCCTCACAGTGCAGAAATAATTCTTGCAAACACCAACAAAATACCACAGAAAGATTGTAAAAGTGAACTGTGGGAATATTTCAATCAAAACTTCAATATTTGGGCATGTTAAATTATAGGATGAAAAAAAAAAAAAAAAAAATTTTACAAGAATGTTCACTGTATGAAAACATTGTGAACTGTAAAAATTATTAACATACATTTAAAAAAAAAAAAAAAGTTCCAATAACTTCCAATTAGCTTGGTGCTTATTACAGATTAACTTAAAGTGTTTTGAAAATATTTTTATACTTTACTTACAACAATATATTTTCCTTCAAGCATTATTTTATTAAAAATTCATAAATTACCAGAACACTTAAGAAATACTGCAGCTTTCCAACAATCAACCAATCAAATTGTATTTTCATATTCCAGTAACAAGTATGGCAGCATTAAAGCATAATCTTCAACTTAATATGGCATAGCCATTCATTATAAAATGAAATTTCTTCATAAATAAAAAAATATAATGACAGTTTAAATTTACCAAACAAAAACTAATTTTTTAACATGGAGAGGAAAGTGATAGTTGCAAAGAAGATGTATTACCTACAACAGGTAGAAACAAACAAAAATCCCAAGGTGAAGTCATCAATAATCTACCCTACAAGTTTTCTTTTGTTTGTTTGTTTTTTAAGAAGTTTTTTTTACCTTTAGCTATGTAGATAAGATTATCAAGTTACAATTAAATCAATTTGTTGTAGTTGTGGATAATGAAAATGTTTCACACTTAGTGACTTAGGTTGTGCTCAGTAAAACAAAGTTTGTGCAAAAAACATTCATCTTTAGACATGTTCAGCGCTTTGAAGCAACGATTTGACATGTACAATGTATTGTCATGCATTGTAAATTTTAGTAATAATTTATTTACCCTGACCACCCACCGAGGCGGGTTAACGGTTTTTTGTTTTTGTTTAGTAACAAACAATGAAACAAATTACAGATCTACTTAAAAAATGAGCATTTTTTTTTTTTGAATACCATGAAACACCTTTTAATAATGAGGTAACATAAAGAGATATTCAAGCTAAGTACACCTGGGAAACAGACATGAAGAAAGTTGGCATCCCCATATAAAGCTGCTGGTTCTATAGTCAATTTAGAGACTATTCTACACAATACGAAGAAAGAAAGAAAAAAGAGCTTGTCAATGAAATTTATTCTCTTGAGACCTGAGAATTCAGCCTGAATCACTTCAACAAACCAAAAGAAAGACCAATTGCTCAAAGAGAAATTAATTTTTTGTGATTTAGCAAATCAACAATTCATAACTTAGCATGACATCAAAAGTCGTGCCGGTATGTGCAAAATCGTTAACGAATATCTTGTAATTTGATTTGTTGACAGTTTTTCTTTGATTAAAAATAAAGACCATTAAAAAAAAGTCACTAGCTAATTCTGATTTGCAAAACAATTAAAATCTTTCAAATGGTGTCAAAAGAGTTAAATTGCGTGCAAACATGTTTTCTTTTTTATGATGGTTCCACCTTCTTCATATTCCTATGGAGTAAGAAGCGCCATAAAGAGTTTTTTTTTTTTTATAAACCAATAAAAAGCTGTGCAGGTTCTTAAAGCCAGAAATCTATAAAGAAAATGTGAACTAAATAAGTATAAAATTTCTATTTAACAATTACTAAAAAAAATAAAATTCTAAAAATAGTAACTAGTATTAGTAGTGGGGACTGCGTACTTTTTTTCTTAAGGGATTTTTTTTCTTATTCCACAAAAAAACTTGACCACCAATGGATTGCCTAAGACAAGAGAGAAAGTTCATACTTTTTCTTTGGAGAAAAGAAATCAGGACAGAATAACAAAAAAAAAAAAAAAAAAAATTAAAATCACTGTCAGTATTACATTTAAATAAAAACCGATCCTCTATCCACATAGATAAAAAGGTTTTTTTTTTTCTTTTTATAGCGACAAAGTTGTACGATAGCAAATCTGAAATAGCAGGACTTAAGCCGAAGCACCAACTACTGCTTTTGTTACACGGTTATTTAGTGTTAGTCTTTTATTTATTTATTTTACCGAGTTAAGGGAACCCATCCGATCCTGTGATAATAAATTTTGAATGTTATGGATGTCTAATGTGGTTAGAATTCTTTTTATGTCTATGATGAAAGATGTACAAACAGGAGAAACTTAGTGAGAAACATATAATGGAAAGAGCATCTAAGTCTTCTAAGAGGTTAAAAAAAAAAAAGTAAGAGTTTTACATGAAAACTTGTCAATTTCACTTAATGTCCAATTCGTTATCAATCATAATTAAAAACTAAAAAGCGTTCAAAACATTCCGCTGACAAATTCTAATTGATAATGATTTAAATGTATTTAATTTAGGGAGACATTTAAAACAAAGTCTGCTGAAACGTGTTTGCCTTTTTTTTTTTTTTTAAACTCTGTACTTTAACTTATGTTTTTTATTTGCATAGGAAAAACATCTAAAATTATCCTTTTAGACCATCCATAGAAAAATATTTTTTAAGTTTCCTAAAAAAGGAGAAAAATGAATTCCAGTATTAATAATAAATAAATGTTTGCCGTATGCAAATAAATTGCAAATATATTTCAATTGCAGAAAATAAGTTCGTTTTTACAAAAAAGAAAAAAAAAAAAGCGTGCGACATTTGAGTTTTTTTTTTATTTAAAGATGTTATATTTTGATGGCATTTTTAAAGTTTCTGATCCCAATTCAAAACAGCCAAGAACAGCTGTGTGGAATTAAAAATCTCTACGACTACACGTTTTAATAAAGCAAAATGTTTTTAGTAATTTCGATTATAGAGACGTTTTAAGATTATCTGACAAATTTTTAACTCGATCGTAGGTCACAACAAAAAAAATGTGTACAGAGACAGTAGGACAGACATAAATTAATAATCGATTTTCTTTACTGGTTTCATATCGTAAGAAGAACAAAAAAAAACGTTTAAGTCTTTTTGTGTGATATAGATTTTTTTTATAATGGAGACAATGGAGATAAAACATTGAAAGAGATCGATTGACTCAGAAAGGAAAATAATTTATTTGCTAAAAAATTCGTCCGAGATTGCAATTCTTCACGTTCGCCTACGGTACGTTTTACGATATACAGTAGTAGTCACGTGACATACGTCGTCCCAAGTTGACAGATTTTTACAGTCACAAATGTAACGTAAATTTTTTTTAAATTTTAGATTAGATGCTCACCTTATTTTCACAACTATTCTTCATTACAATTTACGACACACACACAATCACAAAAGAGAAAGGGGAAAAAACACGTTAAGGTGCTGTCAACTAAGAATAAGATGAGCAACACATTATTTTGTCATTTACAAGTGTCAACTGACAGTTTTTAGGAGGCAACAGTAACTAAATAAATCTGGGGGGTAATATTACACCCACCCCCATTATTATTTAGGGGTCACACATCAGCTGCACGACACGCTGTTGATATGATTGGAGCGGGGGCAGATGCTTTTTTTTTTCTTAACTAGGTCTTAGTAGGTAAGAAGAACTAAGATAAAAATCCAGACATTTGAAATTTGAGAACCAAACCCCCGTGATTAAATTCAAAAAGTAAGGATTAAAAAATATATCACCAGAAAAATAAATTAATTAATAATGAAAATTTAAAAACTAAAGCAGCGATCGTAAAGACACATGACTACTAAGTTACGTATTTATTTAGTTTTTTTTTTAGTTAGATATGAATGATGGTAATGAATGTAAAATTATTGTAAATGATAATGTAAGTTCAAAATGATTAGAAACTGAATAATTGGATATATAGAAGTCTGGGGGGGGGGGGGTATCAAGAAAAGAAAAAAATTAAAAATGCAAGGAAAAAAAAATTAAAATGAAATGTGAGGTTTTTTTTCTACTTTAGGCGGTTTTCCTTTTTTTTTTTTTTTTTTTCATTCGTTATTTTTAGTCCTTAAAAAATAAAATACCTTTAAAATAAGTGACTAAATCACTTACTGTGTAAAATTGACAAGAAAAAAAAAAATAACCAGAAAATATATATTTTAAAACACCTTGGTTTCATTAAGATAGAAAAATATTGGACAATTTGAATGTGGGGAAATACCGGGAAGAAAGCAAATGCTCTGTGATACTTAGAGCCTAAAGGTGTCGTCTAATTAATACACCTTCCTTTCTGTCACCAATTTAATTAAAAACACTTAGTTTTTCTAATTTTTTAAGAAGGAACAAAAATAAAATGAACAGTAACACAATACTTGTTGAAAAAGTGGGCATTTAATTTCAAATCATTTTGAAAGATGTCAGGTGCTTTCCTTATGGTCGTCAAGAACATTTTAAAAAAAGGTGATATTTCATTTTCAATTTGTCTATGGTGTGCTTTGTTTTTCTTTTCATAATTAATAATTAAAACAAGCAAAAATAATAGTAAATAATAACCAGTCTAACTGTAGCTTACCTTCCAAGGTTCTCTCCTATATAGTAAAAGTCGTCCACAGGATCCTGTTTAAATTCCATGGCAGATAAGTTCAATTTAATAATATAAATTAATAAATATACGTAAAGAGAACACGGTAGAAATTATTATTATTATTATTATTATTATTATTATTTTAGTTAAGTTAAACAAGCAACCTCTTTCCTTTGGTCATTGTTAATGTTCATCATTTTGTAGCAGCAGCACCACGGAAGCGACAGATTGCATTAAAAGATTATTATCATTATATATTATACCGACTTCTTTTCTACCCTCTCTCGCTTCTTCAAATTCATTCATAAAAAAAGATATGTACAAGCCAACGTAAGAAAAGACAAGACCTAAGTGTTGCTGGGTTATCATCCGTTGTCGTAGTGGTGTTATTAATATTATTATCCTGTCGGTGCTGTTAGCCGGGACTGAAGCGGTAACATTGTTGTTCTCAGGTCTGGAGGGGAAAGAGCGTCAATAACCGCCGCTGCTGCTGGTTCTTTAGTTTAGCTGTTGCCACTTAACTCCTCCTCTTCTCTTTATTTTCTAACCCCTCCTTACATCTGTGCTTAGTTTTCCTTTTCTTTATCTCTTATCTACCCTTCTTTTCATTTCTTTTTACTCTCTTGCCATTTTCTACCTTTCTCCAATTGCTTCCATCTATCTCATTCTTAGGTTTTCTATTTTCCTCTATTTCTTGTAACAAGCTGGTCTAAGTGTGGCACATGGCCACAAAATGTGAAGCAGTTACAGTCGTAATACTTGTGAAATAATACATGTTACTCACTACAGTAGTAATAATTGTGAAATCATTACTTCACAGTGAATTACTTTCACTTTTTAATTCTCCTGTTCTTTCTCTTTTTCCTTTTCCTTCTGTTGGTCATTTCGGCCTTTCTAATGTTTTTTTCCCTTTTGACTCTCCATTTGTATTTTCACTCTCCTATTTTCCACTAGCCTTGCTCTTTTACTTTTCCCTTCTCTCTCTCTCTCTCTCTCTTGTCATACTTTGTTTCTATCTTTTCCCCCCTTTCATAAATGTGTAAGATGACAGAGAACAGAACCAGTGAATTGTCTTCAAACATGGGTATCAATCATAAGTGTTATACAAATGTCCATTGTATGGGATTAAACCACAAAACCTTAATCCCTGCAAATGCCTATTCTCATTCATGAACAGGAATATGTGCCTGAGTCCAGATCAAACACAATAAATAAAAAATAGCTAATCGATTCAATTTTGAACAGCATCCACTGAATTAGACATGTTGGATTGTAATAATCTTGTCATTGATGATGATAGAATCTGATAAAGAAGTGAGGGCAATGCAGAGCAAGTTATTGTCAATCTAATCTTGGTGTGCACAAAAGTAACAATTCCCAAAGAGGATTAACTTCATGTCCAACTTCTTATCTCTTTATTTTTAATCAATCCCGACACACATTACATTTTCTTTACGTTTTTCAGCTTCTCATCTTTTACTCCAATTTTTGCTTTATTCTCTTTTTTTTTTTCATTTATAATCTCTCTTTCTTTCTTCTTCTCCAACTCTCTTTAATCATCCTTCTTTCTTTCTTTCTTTCTTTCTTTCTTTATTTTCCTTCTTACTCTTTATCTTATTCTTTCTCTTTTCATTCTTAATTTTTCTCACCAGTTCTTTCCATATATCTTACACCTTAATCTCAATTAATATTTTGGTCTTTGACATTATCTCCTCTCCCCCTCTCTACACATTCTTCATGCTTTCTATTTTTTCCCTTTTTCCCTTTCTTCAATTCATGTCTATTCTTTTATTCTCTTTTTTCTTCACTCTTTTCCTCTTCTCTTCCTTTTCATTCAAATTTCACTTTTCTCTAGTGTTTCTTTCTTTTTAATTAATTCCATTTGCTTCAACATTTTTTCTCATTCCAACATTTTGCTCTTTTCTTGTTCTTGCTTCATATCATCTTCATTCCTTTTCTCTTTAATCTTTATTTCCCTCTTTCTCATAATTTTAAATTCTCTATTTCCACCAATTCTCTCTTTAACTTTTCATTTACACCTTCTCTTTTTGACCTCTCTATTTCCCTCTCTTCTCACTTTAAATTCTCTATTTCCACCACTCCTCTCTCTTTAACTTTTCTATTTACACCTTCTCTTTTTGACCTCTCTATTTCCCTCTCTCTCTCTTCTCACTTTAAATTCTCATTTCCACCACTCCTCTCTTTAACTTTTCTATTTACACCTTCTCTTTTGACCTCTCTCTATTTCCCTCTCTCTTCTCACTTTAAATTCTCTATTTCCACCACTCCCTCTCTTTAACTTTTCTATTTACACCTTCTCTTTTTTTGACCTCTCTATTTCCTCTCTCTCTTTCACTTTAAATTCTCTATTTCCACCACTCCTCTCTTTAACTTTTCTATTTACACCTTCTCTTTTTGACCTCTCTATTTCCTCTCTTCTCAATTCTTTTAAATTCTCTATTTCCACCACTCCTCTCTTTAACTTTTCTATTTACACCTTTCTCTTGACCTCTATTTCCTTCTTCTCACTTTAAATTCTCTATTTCCACCACTCCTCTCTTTAACTTTTCTATTTACACCTTCTCTTTGACCTCTTCATTTCCTCTCTTCTCACTTTAAATTCTCTATTTCCACCACTCCTCTCTTTAACTTTTCTATTTACACCTTCTCTTTTGACCTCTCTATTTCCCTCTCTCTCTTTCACTTTAAATTCTCTATTTCCACCACTCCTCTCTTTAACTTTTCTATTTACACCTTCTCTCTTTTTGACCTCTCTATTCTCCCTCTCTCTTCTCACTTTAAATTCTCTATTTCCACCACTCCTCTCTTTAACTTTTCTATTTACACCTTCTCTTTTTGACCTCTCTATTTCTCTCTCTTCTCACTTTAAATTCTCTATTTCCACCACTCCTCTCTTTAACTTTTCTATTTACACCTTCTTTTTGACCTCTCTATTTCCTTCTCACTTAAATTCTCTATTTCCACTCACTCCTCTCTTTAACTTTTCTATTTGGCTAATCTCTCTCTTTTTGACCTCTCTATTTCCCTCTCTTCTCACTTTAAATTCTCTATTTCCACCACTCCTCTCTTTAACTTTTCTATTTACACCTTCTCTTTTTTGACCTCTCTATTTCCCTCTCTTCCTCACTTTAAATTCCTCATTTCCACCAATTCTCTCTTTAACTTTTCTATTTACACCTTCTCTTTTTGACCTCTCTATTTCCTCTCTTCTCACTTTAAATTCTCTATTTCCACCACTTCTCTCTTTAACTTTTCTATTTACACCTTCTCTTTGACCTCTCTATTTCCCTCTCTTCTCACTTTAAATTCTCTATTTCCCACCACTCCTCTCTTTAACTTTTCTATTTACACCTTCTCTTTTGACCTCTATTTCCCTCTCTTCTCACTTTAAATTCTCTATTTCCCACCACTTCTTTAACTTTTCTATTTACACCTTCTCTTTGACCTCTCATTTCCCTCTCTTCTCACTTTAAATTCTCTATTTCCACCACTCCTCTCTTTAACTTTTCTATTTACACCTTCTCTTTTGACCTCTCTATTTCCCTCTCTTCTCACTTTAAATTCTCTATTTCCACCACTCCTCTCTTTAACTTTTCTATTTACACCTTCTCTTTTTGACCTCTCTATTTCCTCTCTTCTCACTTTAAATTCTCTATTTCCACCACTCCTCTCTTTTAACTTTTCTATTTAATTCCTTCTCTTTTTAATCTCTTTATTTCCTCTCTTCTCACTTTAAATTCTCTATTTCTACCACTCCTCTCTTTAACTTTTCTATTTACCCCTTCTCTCTTTAATCTCTTTATTTCCCTCTCTTCTCACTTTAAATTCTCTATTTCCACCACTCCTCTCTTTAACTTTTCTATTTACACCTTCTCTCTTTAATCTCTTTATTTCCCTCTCTTCTCACTTTAAATTCTCTATTTCCACCACTCCTCTCTTTAACCTTTCAATTTACCCCTTCTCTTTTTGACCTCTCTATTTCCCCCACTTTTCTCTTCAAACTTTTTATTTACCCCTTCTTTTTTTAACCTCTCTGTTTCCCCCTCTTCGCCCTTTAACTTCTCTATTTCCCCCTCTTCTCTTTTTAACCTCTTTCTATTTCCCCCTCTGCTCTCTAACTTCTCTATTTCCCTCTGTTCTTTCTTTAACCTCTCAATTTCCCCCTCTTCTCTCTTTTTCTCTATTTCCCCCACTTCTCTCTTTAACCTTTCAATTTACCCCTTCTCTTTTTAACCTTTCTATTTCTCTCTCTTCTCTCTTTAATCTCTCAATTTCCCCCTCCTCTCTCTTTAACTTCTCTATCTCCCTCTCTTCTCTCTTTCGAAATTACACTTCTTCCTCATTTCTCTTATTTTACCTTTTTATTAACCTCCTCTTGATGTTAGATTTTTCTCTCTTACTCTCTCTATTTATCAAGCTTATCACTATCTTCCTTCCTTCCTTCCAATACAAAGCCTTGCCAAAGTTAGTATGGTACAAGACCAAATGGACAACAATAGGAATAGAGGAAGATTGTCTTGATATTTATTAAGTTGGGTCTAGTACAGTCCAAGGCCAATGGTAAAGGCTATGGAAACAGGAAAATATTTTTCTCAATCTTTCAAGTATGCATGCTTTAAAAATCAGCATTCAAAATCCTTTCACTTAAACTTGAAATCTAAACTCTGTATTTAATAGCAAAAATATATAATTATTTTAAGTAAAAAGGAAGGCCACTTTGTACTAATCTTCTTACCATT
Organism: Ascarosepion bandense; assembly: GCA_037127315.1. NCBI lineage: Eukaryota > Metazoa > Mollusca > Cephalopoda > Sepiida > Sepiidae > Ascarosepion > Ascarosepion bandense. The sequence continues at coordinate 406,899 of JBBBDQ010001351.1, forward strand.
TTATCTTAATCACTTTTCTTTGGCCTTCTCTTTTTGAGAATCTGCCACAGAGTAACAGATAGCATGCAAGAATCATATGCCAAACTTGTTAAGTTCAAATCCCAAAGAGTGATCAACAATTTTAGTTTTACATTGAAGTTGGCTTATTCTAAAAAATGCATTCTTTCTCATCTTTAGATTCCAACATAAAAACCGTTTCTCTTTCTTCATTTTTTTTTTTTTTTTGCTGCGCCAACTCTTTCTTGTTTTTCTCTCCTCTTTCTTTCATTACTTCACATATTCTTTCTTTATTTTCACTGTTTCTCTTTCTTTCATTTTTTGTCGTTTTTTACCACTCCAACTCTTTCTTTTTTCTTCCCTTTTTTACAATACTTCCCTTATTCTTTCTTTATTTTCACTGTTTTCTTCCTTTCATTTTTTGCTGATTTATACCACTTAAACTCTTTTTTCTCATCTCTTTCTTTCTTCACTATTTCTTTCTTTTTTTAACTGTTTCACTTTCTTTCATTTTTGCTGTTTTCTATGACTCCAACTCTTTCTTTTTCTCCTTTTTTTATTAGTTCACTTTTTCTTTCATTATTCTCGTTCCTTTCTTTCATGTTTTGCTGTTTTTTTACCACTCCTGTGCTTTCTTTTTCCTCACCTCTTTCTTTTATTACTTCACTTATATTTTCTTTATTTTCACTGTTTCTCTTTCTTTCATTTTTTACTATTGTGTGCCACTCTAACTCTTTCTTTTTTCACTCCCTCACCTTCTCTCATTTCTTCCTTCCTTCATTCTTTCTTTATTTTTTACCCTATCTCTTTCTTTGCTATTCAGTTTTTCCCTTTTCTTTAAAATATTTCTCCTCGTTAATCCTTTTAACAGTTTTCTTTTTCCTATCTTGTTTTCGTTATGACTTCATTTTCTTAGTCCCTCATCAAGATTCTCTTCCCTATCACCATAACATTGTTATATATTTATTTAATTTTCCCTGGTAATGCAAAATCATGAAATATAAAGCTGGGAAGAATGTGTTGCATCAACCTTCCAAAACAGGGGGGCTCACTTGTTTCTTTTTCTAACTCCATCTCCCTTCATTTGTCCTTGTTACTTTTCTCCCCAACTGTAACCGTCATCTAGCAGTAGTTCTCACAACAACATGCACTGATCAAATTCGTATGCATAACAAATAGCTTTGTACATTGCCATAGTCATCATGCATAAACTCACACACTGTATTCACGTGCATACCAAAATAAGCATACCAATGAACGATATGCACACACTGTGCGCATATCATTCATATTTCTGCTGACAATTTTTTTAACTCCGCACATATTGTAAAATATCATTTTAAAAACATTCATTGATTGCTATTATTTTTATTCTAAAAAATTACCACCAAAGTGAAATGATCATTACTAAAGATTAGAAGACGCAGTATATTTAAGAACATTTAAAATCTTTCATTTAGATATTTAATATTATTATTATATATCAATACATATGAAGCATGTTAGATTATTTGATCCTATTTTCCAAATCAAGTTTTTGTAAAAGCTAACATTCTTGTTTCTTTCTTGTACTTTGAGAATGTATCTGGACTAATATTGTTTCAAACTTTTTAGTTTGTTTTGACAGCATCAAAAAGTATATTAATATATATATACCTTACAAACACATTTTGTCAAATAACAAATTCAAATTTGGATATATTATAAAATTTTAATTATATTTAAACATTTTTTCTCACAAAAGATGGTTTATCAATTTTACTCATCTTATTTTTATGACAATCGTACAAAGATTTAAACAATTTTAATGTATTTTTATGAAAATTTGATAAAATTTAAGGTTCTTTTCTGAAAATTGTACAGAGGTTTCATGAATGTTTATGAAAATTGTATGAAAATTTCATGAATATTTCTGAAATTTAAAAATTTAATGAATATGTATGTTAATTGTATAAAGATTTAGAGAATTTTTGTGAAAATTTTATTAAGATTTAATGAATATTTATGAAAATTGTATAAAATTTAATGAATATGAAAACTATAAAGATTTAGAGAATTTTTGATGTGAACCCAAAGTGGGGGCCATGGAAGGAAAACACAGAACAGGGGTTAAAGGTAAAGAAAGATATATTAAACAGAAAGGTCACAAAGAACAGTGTAGCATAAGCGGAGCTTACTATCCAGTGGTGTCCAATATTGGTAGTCGTATGCAGCTGCACACTACTGGTGTTACTACTCACATAATACTACTATTCACATTGTAATATAGTACTGGAAGAATCCATGATGTAGGTAAGTATGGGTTGGAAAGAAACTGGCACAGACTGCAGTATCATGTGGCCTTGGGGTTGCCCACCAGAGGCATTTGCAGGGGCACCCATCCGTGTGCGACATGGCACTACAAAAAACCCTAATATTATTCAACTGTTGATCAGAGCAGCCTCTCAAGATGGTAGGCAAGAGTTCGAGCTCCTAACTACCAGTCAAAAGCAGCAACCAGGAAACCACCAACCTGATACTCTCAGTATGAAGAGATATTACAACCATTCACACACATTGCAAAAAATCTTGCAACAGAACCACTATTAAGACCTGAGGAAAGAAAAGAAATTGGGAACCCTTTCCTAAGCAGGAAACAAGGGATGGCCCTCTACTCCTGTTCAAAAGAAAAGGGAAGAGTATCAATCTGGCAACAGTAAGATCTATCTATTCCAATTTAAAAAAAAGTTAAACAAAAATCAATTTTACTTAGTTTTAACTTTGTAAAAGTTAGGAGATCCCTTACTAGTCCTTACAAAATAATTTTAAGGTACCTTCCCCTAGAATTCAAATGAAAAATAAATAAAATCAGCATTGCTGTCAGAATGTCTACAAACACTGACACTTAAAGACTTACATATTCTAGCTTTTTTAAAATTTTCCTTTTTAATGTGGATGTTATATTTATTTATTTTTTAGATACCAATAATATTTCAGTAGGGATGTTCTATTTCTGTACTTATTATTATTAAATGAAGACATGTATTGATAAAACCATTTTTTCAGAGAGTTCTTAGTACTACCCACATAAATCTTCACATTACTAGTGTTTTCCACACAAGAAATAGTACATTGATAGACAATGGATTCTGTAAGGAACCTGTTTTCCAAAGGACACTCTATAGGCTTTCCACAATTACATTTATTATTGTCCAAATTGTTAATCTCAGTTATTGGATTATTCTTATTTTCAATATATATATATTCTCAAAAGATTATATATAATCTCAAAAGATTAAAAAAGTTCACAGGGCCTAATTTGAATAAAGATAATCAAATGTGCAAAACTTGAAAAAAGAATTGAAAATAAGCTCAGTAAGAAACAAGTATTAAAAAAGTTCAACTGTGTATGGATCAGTCAGTGATGGGCAGAGGTTTGGTGATTCCTTGATTGTTGAACCTAAGACAAGTAGTGGGGTGGGTTAGTCTAGCCTTGTTTATCAAAACACAGATCCACATTCACACCAAGTTGTGGGACTGTAGGTGAGGCCATCGCTATATTAACCATAATGGTTAATATAACCATAATGGTTAATATAGCGACGGCCTCGCTGTAGGGCACTTGGACAATGAAGTTAGCAAAAGCAATCTCAAATTTCAAAAATTAATTTTTTTATTTCTCTCTTTGGCACATGCTACTGGATCAGTTATGAGTAATTTAGTACAACAGATCAGGAAACTGAACACAGATTTGACTGTACTAGGGGTAGTTTTCCACAACACCGCAAACTGTTACAAAACCAAAACATTAACCTCAAATACTTGAGTTATATTCTTAAATAGGCTTGTCAGATCAAGGCTTTCATACGGATGCCATGTATAGCACCAAATCACCCAAGCTTTCAGCCAAAATAAACCAAAATATCCAGACTAACAGCTGTATACAACTGTTTTTTAAGATCATTTATTAAAAATGGCTTTGAGTGAATAATGGCTGTAGGTTTGTGTTAAATTAAACTTAGCACAGCAACAAGCGAGTGAATTGTGGTTCTCCTATCCCATATTCCAATCCAGTCGTTACTTCTCAAGTTCTTTCTTGAAATCTCACTAACAGCCATTTCAGCCGCCAACTGTGAACATTGTTCTCAAAACTGTCCCCTGGTGAAAAAAACTCCTTGATTTTATATCTGTACTTATACCCATAATCCTTTTGCGTCTTCCTGTGATCCCATAATGCATTGCATCTTTTAGTGTATAAAAATGCAATGCAAGTCCCCCCTCATTCTTTTATGATGTCTGGCTGAGGATGGCTTACGGTAAGTGCTTTTTCTTTTTTCCATTTTAGCTGCAGTAGCTTTACATGCTAAGCAAATACGGGCTCTTTTTTGGCGGGAACAAGGCAAGTCGCAAACAGTTGTGCTCGTCCCAGGTTGTATTTCATGTCTGCCACAAGGTTTTAGTGGGAACCCTGTGGACTGGTGTTTCAGATATGCGTAACCACATCACTTGAAGACTTTCAACAATAAAAACTAAAATTGATAGCACATGTAACACAAAGTGAAAATATTGACATGATCAAGGTGTTGACAGTCTCCACGATTTCAAACAAAAGGTTAGGCGGGAAATCTCCATTAATCCTGGTAAGAGTGATAACAGTTTCTAGACTTGGGATACCTACTTTCCTTAAAAAAAATTGTTTAATAGATTTTATAAATTTCAACCAGAAGTAGTACTAGCTGCCCGGTCAATGAATGCCAACTATTTCCTTATAAGGAAACGGCTAATATTATTCTTACCATCATCTGTAGGAATCTTATAGAACAATCAGCCAGTAATCAACTAGAATAGAAGTTGAGCCCAACTGACAAAAAACCACCAGGGCAAATTGGTAGGTGGTTTAAATAATAACCTAGGAGATTCCATTCTCTTACAGGCAAGTCTATTCTGTAAGCAGTGATTGGCTGATAATTTCAGTGTGTACATTGAGCTCCATAAATACAGAGCACAATATCGATCATTTGTCTTTGGGCCACATAGGGATATATATTCAGTTACAACCCTGTTTATTTTTGTCTGCCAACTGGATGCTAGCCTAGAGATAGCCATAGCTAAGGAGGCTGTGGAACGGTCGAATAGTGATCGTTACATGGGCCAGGTAGTTAGACATAAGTTAAGCAAGACGTCTTCTGAAGTTGTGAACATGGGTGCAGAACTGCGCAAGGAAGAGATTTGTTGAGGTGGCAACCGGTACATTCGAGAGGTTCGCAACCCGAAGGGGCATACTCTTCAGTTGACTGACGACATGTGCAAGGCATTTCGGCGGCATTTTGAGATCGTGTTTACCAAGGAGCCTGGTCTCCATGATGAGGAGTTTCGTAGCTATTTGGCTGACTTCCCACGGCTTTTGCCGGCTGATGCAGCTAGCTGCGAGGGAGAGATTATGGAGGGCAAAGTCTACGCGGCTTTGAAGAAGGTCGGCAGAGGCAAATTGCCAGGTCTCGATGGTTTGCCCTATGAATTGTACTTGAGGCTGTCACACATCTTTGTCCCGATTTTGACTGTCGTGTTCAACAACTGGTTCCAGCAGGGGTCCATCCCCAACCAGTTCACCAGGTATGTGATCACACTGTTGAGAAAAGGCAAGGATGTGGGAAGGAAGTTAGAGGGTTACCAGCCCATAACTCTGCTAAACACAGAGTTAAAGATTTTGGCCAAGATCTTGCAAAATCGTTTGCAATTAGTTACCAAGTCTCTGTTGGGATCTGAGCAGACTTGTGCTGTGAAGGGCCGAACAATTCAGAGCAACCTGCATCTGATACGCACAATCATAGATGAGATAAAAGCCGCACTGATCAGTTTAGATCATTCCAAGGCGTTTGATAGGGTTGACCATTGTTACCTGATGGCTGTCCTGCAGGCAGCTGGATTCAAAACCAACTTCCGCTGCTGGATTAGCCTCCTGTATCAATCCCCCACGGCTGTGGTACAGGTGAATGGAAAGTTGTCGGGCATTCTGCCGCTGTCTAGGTCGGTCCGACAGGGTTGTCCACTGTCGCCCCTACTTTATGCTTTGGCGTTGGAGCCCCTCCTTCACTGGCTAAGGGACAGGGCGTGCAGTCCAGCCCTACATGGAATGGCTGTCCCTGGTGGTGCTTGAGCCAGAGTTTCCGCGTACGCCGATGACATCACTACTTTCGTGTTCTCCCGAAGTGACATCGAGGTTGTACAGAAGGCACTTGAATGGTACGAACAGGTGACAGGGGCCAAGATTAACCGCAACAAGTCATCCAGCTTGCGATTAGGTGCCTGGAAGGGTGCTACCCTTCCGGGGCCCTTTGACTGGACGGATGGCCCAGTCTGCATTCTTGGAGTGTGGTTCGGGCCCGACCTACAGTTGGAAAAAAATTGGTCTGAAGTACTGGCAAAAGTAGACGCGTCGGCCAAGACTTGGCATCGAAGAAGGTCGTCCTTAAAGGGTTTGGCTGAGGCATGTGCTACATTCGTCTTTCCCATTATCCTTTACCAGTTGTCAGTACTTCCACTTTGTAAACGGCGTAGGAAGGCGATCGAGCGTTTGCTATTCTCCATTCTGTGGTGAGGACGCAAACACTACATCAACAAACATGTCTGTTATCAACGTCCGTGTCATGGGGGTCTGGGAATGCCATACCTGATGGGCCATAAGGCTGCGTCAAGGTTGGTTTTTCTCAAGTGAGCGATTTTGGAAGACTCATTGCTTAGCGGGATAGTGAGGGACATGTTTCATAGCCTTACTATCACTCCCCCCCCATCTCAAGGCGGTGCCATAAGCCTCGAGGGCGATCAAATTTTCTCCTCGAATGTCTGGTAGCCCTGCGGGCCATTCCACGGTCCAGTAACCTTTCACGGCCTAGGAGAGTATTCTATCGTGGGTTAGTGGAGGGTGTCGCGAAGGATTCATTACGTGATGTGCTCCGCTTGTCAGAGGATGATTTTTGCTTGTTCTGGTCTTGGGCGCCAGGTAGTGATTATCTCAGCAACTCTGAGTTTTCGCTCACCTGGCGATTAGCTCGGAATCGGTTGCTTCTCAATGACAAGGCTTTCATATGGGGCCTGGCGGATTTGCCAGATTGTGAATGCTGCAACCTTGGCTTGGAAGAAACGGCTTTACAGGCCTTCTACCATTGTTCGCGGGTTCGCCCTCTATGGGACTGTGTTGGCAAGTTTACTGCTCGTATCGTGCCGCGAGAGCTTGTGCTTATTGATCGTGCATTCGCCTGCGACAATGTGTCGCCCCCGTTTTCTGGGATGAAGCATATGGTGTTTCTGTCGCTGCTAGCCACGGCTCGAATGGTGATTTGGACGACGCGAACGGAGGAAGTATTGCGAGGTCAGCGTCTTTGACATCAGGATCTGATCCAATATTTTGAGCTGATGCTCAAAATAAGGATTAGAACTGATTGGAAACGTTTGACTTCGACAGACTTCAGCAAAAGGTGGGTAAATGTGGCGAGCCTGGTTCGCGTGAACGGGGCTAGTCTTGATTTTCTCTTTTAGATCTGCTGGTTACATCGGGGTGGATTCCTGTGGAACCCTCCCCTGGTTAAGGTAGCTCTCTTTTGTGTACCTAGTTAAAGTGAATAAATGTGTTCCTAACCTGTACTTGGCTTTCTCTTTTATTATGATCCAAGTCGAGATTCCCAACCTCCCCAGTTTATTTTCGTCTCCTTTAATCTCGACTAGTTCAGCTTTTTATTATCCCATTCCATTAATTTTTACCTCCTCCCCACTCCCTTAGCGAGTGTGCTTCTTGATTTCGCCATTTGGCAGAATACAGCGGCCACTCTTTTTCTGGGATGGACGAGTCCTACTAACATTATTATTATTTTAGTTCAAAATTTGTTGTATTTTTCAGTTTGTTTTTTGGGTTCATCCCCCTCCCATCATTTCATTTTTCATTATATGTTTTATATTATATTGTACATAACATTGTACATATTATATTATATTGTATATAAATACATTTTTATTGTCATGAGTTATTTTCCCCAATTTTTTAGGTGTCCCTTGTAAGTTTACGGCATTGTGGTGCATGAAGGATTGGGAGTTGATGGATGAGTTCTTGTGGTGATTGCACAAATTGTAATGAGTGAATGGGTCGTGATAGAGTTTAGCTAGTTATAAGATAGTTAAGTGAGTACCAACCTCTTTCCCTCCCCTTTTCGGCTTTATGCCACAATTTTTGTATATTTACAGAAATAAATAGTGCCAACTGGACGCTAGTTGGACACATCAGGAAGGTGAGTTTCACAATCTTGAATGTTCACCTTCCTACAGGGAGACAAAAGAAGACCACCATGTTGAAAGGTAAGTTATTTGAGTTCTACATTATCCTAGCTAATTGATTCATCAGAGAGTGTCAAAAGTTTTTAATAATATTTTCCGTCAAAATTTATATCATGTAAATATTTAAAACTAGGAATCTACTGCATTATCATCATCATCATCCTTGTCATCAACACCACCATCACCATCAGAAGTGTTTTCATTTTTGAAATTCTTAGTCTTAAATCTTTTCATATATACATATTTTTTTTTTTAATCACATCACCCCAAGCAAGGCGGTAAGGCCACTGGTGTGCAGGGGGCTACGTAAGAGTGAATAGATTGGAAAAGAGAAAGCCAGAAACCACATTCTAAACAGGGAACAAAGGATGAGCCTCTACGCCTGTTCAATAGACGTGGGTGGAGTGTGAACCGGGCGATAGTTCAGTCTATCTACTCCAATTGAAAAAAAAATTAACAAAAGAGAAAAGTGGAAAGACTGGAAAAGAGAAAGCCAGAAACCACATTCTAAACAGGGAACAAGGGATGAGCCTCTATGCCTGTTCAATAGACGTGGGTGGAGTGTAAACCGGGCGATAGTTCAGTCTATCTACTCCAATTGAAAAAAAAATTAACAAAAGAGAAAAGTGGAAAGATTAGAAAAGAGAAAACCGGAAACCACATCCTAAACAGAGAACAAGGGATGAGCCTCTACACCTGTCCAATAGACGTGGGTGCGCCTATAAAATATTTTTAAATTGACTGTATAAATGAAATTATATATACTGTTACGTGTTAAGTGTAACAAAAGAAAAAAAGAATGATTGACCAAAACTCAAAGATAAAATCACAGACAAATATTTAATTTCCAAAACACATCAAATAAGATATTTGCATATATACAATTTTTGTTGCATTCAAAACAAGAAACATAGAGTTTACTACTGGCAAGTGTTACGAAGAGACAAAGGGAAGATAAGGTATCAAGTATCTTTACTCAGTTAAGTTGGCGAAGAAATTAAGTACTATACTTTTTGGAAATCCTTAAATGAGTATATAAAGAATAATTATTAGTTTGGTCAATGAAAGAGTCAAAAATATGTATTTGCCCATATAGTTCCATGAGGTTCTCTTTCAGGTTTTAGGTGGTCGGCAACTTCTTAGGGATTCTTTTGGTTGGATATAAATCCTTGAATCAAAACCGGAGTTGATTATGTCAGCAAATCCTGGTAACAACTAACTACTCTCTGCCCAAAACCTGTTTTTATAGGAGCTAACACCTAATTTGAATATTTCTAGAACCTTTCGAATTCTCTCAAATCTACTGGAACATTCTGGCATCTTCCAAAACGTTCTATTTCTAATTTATCTATTTTTACGACTACTTCATGGATTAAAACTTTTTTGTAATAACAAGTAGGACTCAATAAAGTCCTTTACTACAAGTTTTTAGACATTATTAATATTATTTTTATATATAAATGCATCCTCATAACAATACCAAGGTGGATGTATTACTATAAATGGTACTTTAGTGCATACATGTGTTTGAGTAGATATTACAGTTTATTTTTTCAAATGTTCAATTAGTGTCCACTGACCTAGACATAGAAAGCCTTATTTATTAAACTGTGCCTCTGCTCAGGGCTTGAGCTTACATTCCTATTTCTGGGGAGCTATCTCTTTGTCCAGGTGTGATCTGCCATCAATTAATAAACGTCTCTTCAGCAAAGTTACCTCTTAAAGCAGTGGTCCGCAACCCCTGGCCCCATCCCACATCGGGCACGCGAAGAAGTTTTGTCAGGCCCTCCATCTTCACAAGTTAACACTAACTGTCTAATTAATTTGCTAGAAAAGTGGCAGAGAAATTATCAGTTAGAGTTCAGCGATTTGCAATGCCATGATTTTTTTAAAATCAAAATAAAATTTCAAATACACAACTGACTTTCGTAAGAAATATATTTTGGCAAGCGGAAAATATAAAAGTCTATTGAATAATGCGAAAATGATGGCATCATTATTTGGAAGAATATATGCTAGAGAACAACCTTTTTACAAAAAAGAAATATATTTTGGTAAGCGGAAAATATAAAAGTCTATTGAATAATGCGAAAATGATGGTATCATTATTTGGAAGAATATATGCTAGAGAACAACCTTTTTACAAAAAAGAAATATATTTTGGTAAGCGGAAAATATAAAAGTCTATTGAAAAATCCGAAAATGATGGCATCATTATTTGGAAGAATATATGCTAGAGAACAACCTTTTTCCGAAAAAGAAATATATTTTGGTAAGTGGAAAATATAAAAGTCTATTGAAAAATCCGAAAATGATGGCATCATTATTTGGAAGAATATATGCTAGAGAACAAACTTTTTCCGAAAAAGAAATATATTTTGGTAAGCGGAAAATATAAAAGTCTATTGAAAAATCCGAAAATGATGGCATCATTATTTGGAAGAATATATGCTAGAGAACAACCTTTTTCCGAAAAAGAAATATATTTTGGTAAGTGGAAAATATAAAAGTCTATTGAAAAATCCGAAAATGATGGCATCATTATTTGGAAGAATATATGCTAGAGAACAAACTTTTTCCGAAAAAGAAATATATTTTGGTAAGCGGAAAATATAAAAGTCTATTGAAAAATCCGAAAATGATGGCATCATTATTTGGAAGAATATATGCTAGAGAACAAACTTTTTACGAAAAAGAAATATATTTTGGTAAGCGGAAAATATAAAAGTCTATTGAAAAATCCGAAAATGATGGCATCATTATTTGGAAGAATATATGCTAGAGAACAAACTTTTTACGAAAAAAGAAATATATTTTGGTAAGCGGAAAATATAAAAGTCTATTGAAAAATCCGAAAATGATGGCATCATTATTTGGAAGAATATATGCTAGAGAACAAACTTTTTACGAAAAAGAAATATATTTTGGTAAGCGGAAAATATAAAAGTCTATTGAAAAATCCGAAAATGATGGCATCATTATTTGGAAGAATATATGCTAGAGAACAAACTTTTTACGAAAAAGAAATATATTTTGGTAAGCGGAAAATATAAAAGTCTATTGAAAAATCCGAAAATGATGGCATCATTATTTGGAAGAATATATGCTAGAGAACAAACTTTTTACGAAAAAGAAATATATTTTGGTAAGCGGAAAATATAAAAGTCTATTGAATAATGCGAAAATGATGGTATCATTATTTGGAAGAAGAACAACCTTTTTACGAAAAAGAAATATATTAAAAATGGACAAGGTTGGGTGATTACCACTTGGATGAAATTTTGTTCCTGTCATCCACAAATACATCAACTGATGTGGAGAAGTTGTCGAATAATAAAAAAAAACAAATGTCTTATTAAATAATTCACCATTTCTAAGTGTATTTTGTTGTTATAAGGAATTGGCATTTTTTGTTGATTGTGTTAGTTGTTATCCTGTTAGTCTTGCAATAAATTAAAGCACTTTTTTAAAAATAATATTTCTCCATCACTGCAGATTAATGAACTACTACACTTTTATTTCGTAAATCAGTGAGGTAAAATGCTTGTATAGTGTAGCTCAATGAGGTTAAAATACTGTTATTCCCTACATAAATGTGATAAAATATTTGATTAGGGATAATTGAAAAACAGGTTTATCTTGTAGGTTAAGAGGCTCATCCCTTGTTCCCTGTTTAGAATGTGGTTTCCGGCTTTTATCTTTTCCAATCTTATCACTTTAATTTCTTTTTTCTTTTTTTCTTTTCTCAATTGGAGTAGATAGATCTATCTATCTATCGCCCGGTTCACACTCCATCCACGTCTATTGAACAGGTTAAGAGGCTCATCCCTTGTTCCCTGTTTAGGATGTGGTTTCCGGCTTTTCTCTTTTCCAATCTTCTCACTTTGGTTTCTTTTTTTTTTCAATTGGAGTAGATAGATCTATCACCCGGTTCACACTCCACCCACATCTATTGAACAGGTGTAGAGGCTCATCCCTTGTTCCCTGTTTAGGATGTGGTTTCCGGCTTTCTCTTTTCCAATCTTTTTACTATTACGTAGCCACCTGCACATCAGTGGTGTTACCGCCTTGCTCGGGGTGATATGATTAAAAAAAAAAAAAAAAAAAAAAAAAATAACATTAACTTCATTGTTATTTCTTTAAACGTCCAGATGATGACAAACTTCTGGATGGGGCGGTCTGAGGTCGAGCCAATCTATTACAGTACATTTGATATCATGGCCCTCCTTCGAGACTTTGCATAGCTGTCTGGAACACTCTTTCCAAAAAATTGCTGGCCCCTGTCTTAAAGAAATGTATATCTCACATTTACATTTCTTGAAGAAGACAATTGAGACTTATATATCTCTCATTGGATGTGCGTTGTGGTGCAGTGGATATCAACTCAGAACAAATCGGGGAACCGAGTTCGAATTCCAGTTGAATTCTTTGCATTCACTTTTGTGCAAATACCCTTGGGAAAGGTATTAATTCATCTCTTCTCTCCAGTTATGGGTTAAATAATAGAACAGATTGGGTTCTATAGCCTTGGTCGGCAACCAGTCTACCACAGAAAGCAATGGCAACCTACTGCGGGATGATCTGCCTAGTCAGTCATGTCTCTTTCAAAGCGTGTATCACGTATGGCACTTAACTGACTGACTGAATATAATAGTTGAAAACATGATTAAGTCTTTTACTGGACATAAAATAGGGGATCGGTTTTCTATTGTTATGAAATAATAAACTGATCCCCCACTAATTACTATAATGATATAATCCATCTCTTCTTACTCTAGCTATGGGCTAAATGGCAGGACAGATTGGGTTCTATAGCTTTGGCTGGCAACCAGCCTACCACAGAAAGCAATGGCAACTTACTGCAGGATAATCTTCTGCCCAGTCAGTCATGTCTCTTACGAGACATGATCGCCCAAGGCATGTATCACGTATGGCACTTAACTGACTGACAACTCTCATTAGAACTTTTTACTCTCTATATCTGCTAACATACAGTTTTGTACAAGATAACAAAGTAATTTAAAGCAATTAATGGATTTTAAACTAACATTAATCTTCATTACAATAAACCTCAGTGGATAAACATTAATCTTTATTAAGATAAACATTAGTGGATAAACAAATGCACATTTGATTAGCCATTCTCCTTTCATGTAGACATTTAAATACTGTTTGCATTTTCACAATATTATTAACACTATAATAATATATTTACTCTAAAGCTTATTTTATATACGCATCTAGAAATTATGTATGAATCTTCAATATTTCTATATAATACTCTATCATATAGTCTATTAAAAGAACTTTGATTTTTTGCAGACATTTATTTAAAATTTGATATCATGCATGCATCAAAAATTATATATGACCCCCTCCATAATAATAATATTCTTATTATATATTAAAAACTATTTGTTCAAAGACAAACAATAATATCACAATTTAACTAATATTAATAATACCACACACACACACACACATGTGCACAGATACACAATCATGTAAGATAATAATATAGATTTAATGTATTCAGTCAGTCAGTTAAGTGCCATACGTAATACATGCTTTGGGCAATCATGTCTCGAAAAAGACATGACTGACTGGGCAGAAGATCATCCCGCAGTAGGTTACCATTGCTTTCTGTGGTAGACTGGTTGCCGACCAAGGCTATAGAACCCAATCTGTTCTATTATTTAACCCATAACTGGTGGAAAAAGATGGATTAATACCTTTCCCAAGGGTATTTGTGCATAAGTGAATGCAAGGAATTCAACTGGAATTCAAACTCGGCTCACAGATTTGTCATTTTGAGTCAATATCTGCTGCACCAAACTGCACATCCGTATAACAATTAAGGTGTGCTATTATATGTCAAAGTGCTCAACATCAAGAATAGTTCGTGTGTAAATATAAAAATGAATATGGAGGTAAACACTGAGTGCCAACATTCTGTCTCATGCAGGAAAGCAATCTTCAGGCCTTAAATCTAATCTATCTAAACTTATTTATAAATGGAACTTGGTCTGTGTGTGTATGTATGTGTGTGTGTGTGTGTGTGTGTGTGTGTGTGTGTGTGTCCATTACCTCTAGACTCCGAAACGGCTGAACCGATTTTCTTGAAAATTTACACAGTTGTACTATAAGCGTCTGCGATTGTTCTTAGCTAGGTTTTGTGTTGAGGTACCCCCGATAAATATCGATAATCGAAAAAATTGGGTTATAGAAGGAGTGGTCTGATTTTAATCAAAATTGATACACTCATAGACAAAGACATAAGAAACGATATTCAGAAGTTTCAAGGTTGCAGTTCTTACAATAGTGCAGAAAATCGATAATATATATATATAAGGCAAGATGTTTGTGTGTGTGTGTGTGTGTGTGTGTGTGTGTGCGTGTGTGTGTGTGTCTGTTTATCTGTCTGTATGTCCTTTATACAAATCTACAATTTTTATCCGATTCTCACCAAACTTCACACAAATATTCTTTAGGCTGAGTCTGAGCTCCAGAAACATGGATTAGTTTTAAAGCTTTCATTACACCCGAGCAATGCCGGGCTATACTGCTAATATATATATATATATATATATATAATAAAATAAAATAAATTTCCATGTTCAAAACTGTTGAATGATCATTTCACCATGAAATCCCTAAGAGAGATTTCACATCTCATCAGTAACTACCACATTTCAAAATGAAATAAAAAAGAAATAAAAAAAAAAATTGAAGGTCAAGAATTCATCTGCGGAAGTAAAAAGTTTACATCAAAAAGTTAGCAATCAATGTCTATTTTTAGATTTTGGATAATTTTACTTTTAGATTGAGTTGTAAGTGAAAAAATTAGAAAATTTGGCTTTACAAAGGGAAAGGGGTTAACGGATGGAATAGGAAGTGGTGTTTAAATGAGAAGTGGGTTAAAACAAAACAGAAAGAGAGGGAGGAGAAGAAGGAAAAAGAAAGAAAAAGAGAAAAAGAAAGACTTCCAATTTTAGAGATGCTCGATAAGTGTCAACAAAACTGGCGTTTATAAATGGGTTAAAGTATTAGAAAAAAGATTTTTAGAAAAAACATATTATGGGGAAAAAAGCTGATATATGATTTAATTAAATGTAATTAAGTTAATCTAATTAATGATAAATCTAGATTTAAATAAAATAAAAATAAAAATTAAAAAAATTAATAAAAACAAATTTAATTTTTTTTTTAATTTTCTGAAAATTATTTAAAAAATTTTTATAAAAATTGATAAAAAATTTATGCTGTGAAAAAGATATAAGAAATTGGGGGTTAAGATAGTATAAGTATCCTTATTTTATAAAGGTAGATATTCAAAGAAGACAGGAAAAGGAAGGTAGAGGGGTTCAAAATTACTATTTAAAAATTTAATTAATTTATCAAAAACAATTTAATTTATATTTACTCTCCTAAAAACTAAATTTAGAATTTTAAATTTTAAATGTTCACAAATTTTGCCCTATGGCGGCACTTACTAATGAATTCCTTTCTAAAATTCAGGATTAGGTGCTGGTTTGGGTACTTTAATATTAGTATTTTTTCTTGCAGATACAGATCGCACCTATCAAGAAAATTCCTTGAAATTCAGGCTGAACTTATCAGTCTCCAGCTAATTACAGGGTCCAGCCCTTCTTCCTTCATTCTCAAGAATCTCTGTGAAAGGGTTGTCGGGTATTTTTGACCTGGGTTTGAAAAAGAATACCTGTGATTGTAATATCTCTGCTTAAAAGGTCCCGCGGACATACCAATATAGGTCCAGTAATGTTTCTTGTTGCTGGATGGTGAAATGTGAGCTTCATAAATTACCTGTGCAGATTTACATTTGCCCTCCACTGGGCAGGCATCCACGGAGCTACAATTGCATTTATTTAAAATTTCGGACTCAGAGTCAGTATGACATAAATTCTTTAGAATTTGCCTATTATGAGAATTTATAATATTGTCTATATTTGGGGTACAAGAGTAGCTGATTTTTAGAGTGTACCTATTAAAAATGTTTCGTAGAGGATTGTTTTTACTAAAATGTTTGTCTACTAATTTGAGAAAATATTTACCAATATTGATATTTGTTAGTTTACAGTATAGAGGGTTAAACCAAATTATCTTTCTTTTTCTACAGTTATTTTTAGTATTAGATGATTTGGGGTCTATTGTAGGTTTATTATATGTTAATTTGTTCTTAAATCCATTTTTTTGAAGAGCCTTGTTGTAAATATCTTTACTTTCATTGAAAGTTTTAATGTTAGATGATAAATGGTTAATCCTAATATTTACTATATTGGATAAGTGTTTTAATATATTTTTGGGGTAATTGGACATGATTTTTTTGTGAATTTTATTTGTATAGGGCCCATTGGAATTGGGGATAAACATTAATCCATCATCCCGATATAAACTTATATATATATATATATATATATATATATATATATATATAGTAATAATAATACAGATGTTAATAGATTGATTTCAGATGTTTTAAGAAACAAGCTTTGCCACGAAACATCTGTAAAAACTTTTGATATACATGACAAAACTTTTAGTATTATTTTCTGTTGTATTTGACAATAAATTTCCTTACTTATTCTTATACACAAATATTTTTATTTATACATAAATATCATAAATATTTATTGAACTGGAACAAAAGTTTGTAGTAAGTGAATTTCTGAAACAATATTTAGATATTTGCACATAGACTTATTCAACCACATTGTATCATTTTGTTCCACTAACATTTGCCATCTTTGAGTCAGTTTCATGATTCTATCTATCTCCCAAAATGTTGAGTATTTCTTGGTGATGAACTGGACTGAGTAGTTTTTAGGTTGTTCCAGAGAACTGAAGTTTTTTCATGTAAGAAAATTTTGTAAGTATTGAAATAAGCAGTAACCAGAAGCTGAGTCAGATCAGCTGAGTAAGTTCAATGTAATAGGATATCCTAGCCAATTTCTACTGAGTTTGTGAGGTCTAATATTGTCATGAATAAGTTGTCATTCATCTGATTGGCCAATTCTAAATAGTTTTCTTCAGTTGGTACCATAGGTCAGTCCAATTGAGAAGAGTAATTATCAGAATTCAGTGCCTGATTTTGCAGAAGGATCTTGGAACATACAACACTTCCAATCCTATATCATAACATTCTATGGATGCAGGCTGGCTCTTGCAGTTGTTAATGGTGGCTCATGTCACTCCACATTGTTGTAAACAATCCAGTTTTCATTGTTTGTGATTGTTCTTTCAAAACATGTGTCATTTTTGTTGTGTTGTATATCAATTCGAGGAGCTCGAAATTGAAAATCTTTTCAGCTTTACTGATAAAAAAAACACTGACATGGACATATAAAAATATTTAATGTCTCTTCTTTTCAGTGACATGTGGTGTGGCTTAGAGTCGGGTTTAGTTGGCAGTACGTACACACACAAGTTGACTGCAAAACTCAACTCTCAAACTGACTCTCTGTGATCTTTGACATCACTTAAATAGTTAACTCATTGGCATCCATTATTTCCACTAAACTTAGTCCAACCCTGAATGTTGACCTCTGTCAAGATAACTCAGTTTGCATCTGTTGTGTTCTGCACTCTGGGACATATTCTAGCACAGAATGCAAAATACATTTCCTGACAAAATTCCACACTGACCAAGATATTATTTAACAATTGTAAAGGTAGTCCATTAAATGTTTTTCACAAACATATCATATCAATTTATTTATCCAAGTGTTTTATTCAAATGTTATCCAAGTGTTTTCAAATGTCTTACAACATTCATATTAGACATGTGAAATATTTCTATGATGTCCCCTATCATGTGAGCTGGATTATTTTTAATCCAAATGTTGATCCTCATCAATGGCCCCAGGCTTGCCAGAATGTTCTTGCTTTATCAGGATAAAAATTTCACTTCTGAACCTAGCAAACCACTTATGAACAGTACTCCCTGCTATGACACCATCTCCATAAATGGCACATATCATATTTTGCTGTTTGTAAAGCATTTTTCCTTTATGTTAGTAACAGGGCATCAAATGAAGAACATGCAACTCATTTTACTTTATTTTCACTTTTAACATAAAAAAAACATTTAAAATTCACAATCCACACAAGAACCATATACAAAGATGCATTGAAATGTAACCCTTTTGAATATATATATTTCAGATGAAAAAGAGCATCAAAGAATTTAAGGTTTAGTATCAAATTCCAGTTGAATTCATTGCATTCACTTACACACAAATACCCTTGGGAAAGGTATTAATCCGTCACTTCCTTCCAGTTATGGGTTAAATAACAGGACAGATTGGGTTCTATAGTCTTGATCGGCAACCAGTCTACTGCAGAAAGCAATGGCAATCTACTGCGGGATAATCTTCTGCCCAGTCAGTCATGTCTCTTTCAAGACATGATTGCCCAAGTATGTATCACGTATGGCACTTAACTGACTGATTCTCTTGGTAATACTCTTCTATGTGATCAGTTTTGGATGCTTTTTACTGACAGCTGCTTTGATAAGTCCAGCAGCAAACAGTACTTGTTTGAATTAAACATCAAATTTTTTGAAAGGAGCTTGTAATTCACAATCTTTTCCCAATCCCACCCAATACGCAGCATCACCTTCTTCAAGAACCTAGAATGTCTAATCTTGACTTATTTTACTTTCTACAAGTCCGTTTTAGCTCCATATTTTTATAAGCAATCCATTTTTTATTGCCTGGGATCATTCTTTCCAAAAATGGTTACTTTGTTGCATTTTAGCAGAGAATCACTGGTAGAAATGTGGTCCATAAAATGTTTTTCTGTAATATCACGAGGCAGTAAAACATCATAGTAATTCACACGTCCAAGAGTTCTCAAATGTCTTATGACATTCATATGAAACATGTGGGGTATTTCTATATTTTCTGTCATGTCACCTGGATTATTTTAAATCCAAATTTTGATTTGCTTATCATCATTTCTTCATCAGGTCAGCTGGAATGATTGAATCTTAAAGATCCAAATTTATACTTCTGAATTTATTAAACCAGTAAATGACAAATAACATTTTTGCTGTTTGCACAGTATTTTTAACTTTTTAGAAATAGAGGCCTTTTCATTTGGCAGGCTAAACTCATGTAAAGGGGTGGTGTTAACACAGCACCCCTGAGTAAAGGACCTCCTCAATGCAAGACACAGGCCAGAGCAGAAGAGTTCCATAGATGAACTACAATGTCCATATGTTCTTGACAAAGCCAACTAGTTGAAGGATATCAGGTATGGTTTCATTTAGAGAGGGATGGGCTCGGGTAGGTTAAAACACCCAAGATATGCTATATGAAGATCCCACCAAGAAATTATTTAGGAAATCCAGGCCCTGACACTACTATTAGAGATGTAGGGATATGGTAAATAGTTCATTTAAAATTAACAATCTAATCAAGAAACATATACAAAGATGCAACTTTTATGAAAATCTATATTCTGAAAGTAAATGAGCAACAAATGATGGACAAGTGTCTTATTTTCTTTTGTTTATGACTTTTACCAAGAAAAATTTCAACATTAAAACTTAACACAAGAGCCATACACAGTGCATTGAAATGTAAACATTTTGAAACTAAATATTCTGAAAATAATGCATCTCATTCTACTTCATTTTCTAATTTTAACATTTAAAATTTACAAACAACAGAGGAAAAAAATACAAAATCCATTGTAATGTAAATATTCTGAAAATATATATTCTGGAAAATATACATCAAATGATGAACATGCATCGCATATTCCTTCATTTTCCATCTTGAACATAAAAACATTTAAAGTTCACAATCCACACACAAAACATAGAGAAAGATGACGAAGTTGCCTCTCATTTTCCACTCTTAATATGAGAGTATTTAAAATTCTCAATTCACAAATATATATTCTGAAAGTAAATGAACATCAAATGATGAACATGCATCTCATATTCCTTCATTTTCCATTTTTAACATAAAAACCTTTAAAATCCACACTGGAACCACATAAAAAGATGTATAAATATGTAAACTTTCAAAATGTACATATATTTTCTGGGGTTAAGGAGAATAATATGATGAAGATGCATCCAATTTTCCTTCACTTTTCACTTTCAAAATAAAAATATTTAAACTTCATAATTCACACAAGAACCATGACAATGATTTTTCACCGATAACATAAAAGAATTTAAAATTTACAATCCATAGAATAGCAATATAGAAAGTTGTATTGAAATGTAACAATTCTGATGAGGGTATAATAAAGAATCAATCAAATGATGAACATGCATTTAATTTTCCTTTATTTTCAACATTTAACATGAAACATTTAAAATTCACTATCCACATAGTAATCTGATACAAAGATGCATTAGAATGTTACAATTATATATATATATATATATGAAGATTAACAAAATTGGTTATAAACAACCGACAATTGAAATTATTTGTTTGAACATTATTTTTGATCGCTACTTGTATTTAAGTAGATATTCTGTATATATATTTATTTCTACCAGCCTGATTATTTACAATAAATTTTTGTTATGAAAATATGTGTCATTTGGCAGAATTTGAACCTAAGACGTGTCAGATCAATTGGTGGCTTCCTCTATGTGGATAGGGGTCGCAGGTTCAAATCCTGCCAAATGACACACATTTTTGTAAGAAAAACTTATTGTAAGTAATCAAGCTGGTAGAAATAAATATATAATACTGTTTGATTATAAAAGAATATCTACTTAAATACAAGTATTGATCAAAAATAATGTTCAAGCAAATAATTTAATATATATATATATATATATATATATATATATATATATATGTCATAATTTTTAATCACATATTAAATGAAATGATGTCTTCAAATTACCCTTTTTTAAAAAATGTACCTGTTCTAACCCTATACTATATTCAGCTTAAGTTTTCCTTTACTAACTACGAAAGCAATAATTTTCTTAAAACCTCCTACATTCCAGTACTTTTGCATGTCACTACACACACACACATAGAAGTTTTCCTTTACTAACTACGAAAGCAATAATTTTCTTAAAACCTCCTACATTCCAGTACTTTTGCATGTCACTACACACACACACATAGAAGTTTTCCACACACACACACATAGAAGTTTTCCACACACACACACATAGAAGTTTTCCACACACACACACATAGAAGTTTTCCACACATACACATAGCGACTTTTAAAGATTCTCAAAAAATGTGCATGCATTATACTTACATATCCAACTTAATAAAAACAAAGTTTTTTTCCAAATATTTTTTATTAGCAAGAGGAAAAATCGAAACATATTTTGATAAAATTCATATTTTTAATACTTTTTAGAACCTTTAAAAGTTTTTTAATATGTTATTTTTCCGGTGTCAACATTTTGCGTTAATATTGGAAATTTTAACATCATTTTGTGGTGGAAACACACTGCAAATTCTGCAAAAATCTGATAATTGTTATATTTTAATGAAGCTTTCTGAACTTCTTCATAAATGAATCACAACTTTCTATAAATTTTTCTTTTTTAGAAAATGTCTGTAAAGATATTTTTTTTTAAAATCTGTTAACCCACACCAATATTTTCATGAAATTTTGCAGTCTTTTCTTTTGTAGTGCTTACTTTATATTAGTTTAAGGTGATCTCCCCTGAAAACTTAAATCATGAAATTTACTGTTACAGATAATCAACTCTTAATTGTAAAATAAATTATGCAGGAAAACTAAGATGTTATTAAAGTAAAATATATTGTAGATAAAAAAATGTGATCCATTAATAATGAATTTTTAAAAGAATTGTCTTCATTTCTTTAATTTTTATTTAGAATAATTTGTTTCGAAATTCTTTATTAATTTGCAACAGACAAATGATATTGTTGATAGCAGTTCATCATTTAATACACGATGGTGGTGTCCTAACTTAGTAAAGTGTGACAATGAAGATTTTGTCACTTATGCAGGAATCGTGAATCGAGAATGCAAGAAATTCAAGTTAAATAAATTAACTCCGGATTTATTTTAAAAAATAGCGGAAGAGTGTCAACGTATTGTAAATCTAAAACTCAATACCGCAAGGATTGAGGAAAGAGACATTTCACAAATTCGTAGTGTCTGACCATCTAAGGGAGAAGACTATAAACGTTTGCAACTCTAACAGAACAGTAAAAAAGACGATAAACCCTCCTTTATACCTAATACTTGCAACGTTTGTGGAGATAAGCGTTTTAAAGTAATTGCTTTTTAAAAACATAGAATGCTACGAATGTGAGAGGGCAGCACACAAAAGTACTTGTGACAAAGAGACAAAAAAATGGAAGAAAAATAAAATGTATGTGAAAATGATAAATACATGGAGTTAAAGATCTTATTTACTAATCATAAATGAAAAAATCTTACTATTATTCAATGATCTCCAATATTTTATCAGAATATAAAAGCAGTAAATAATATAATTCTAATATTTATTGGTTATTTTGTAACATTTCTTCAACGAGCATCTTTTAAGTAAAACTAAAAAATGAAAGTACCTAATAATAGAAAAAGATAGACTCTCCTATCACCAAGTCATTACTTCTTCTCATTTCCTTGAAGAGAAGTAAAAGCTCATACCTTATTTTCTGTTTAGGAAGGGATTCCCAGGTATTTTCCTCCCCTCAGGTCTTAATATTGATGCTGTCGCAAGTTTTTATGATGCGTGTGGATGTTGGCAATGTGTTTTCATACTGAGAATATTGGGTTGGCAGTTTTCTGGTTGCTGCTTCTGACTGGTAGTTAGGAGCCTAAACTTTTGCATAGCATCTTGAGAGGCTGCTCTGATTAACAGTTGAATAATATTGGGGTTTTTGTGGTGCCATATTGCACATCGATGGGTGTTCATGCAAGTGCCTCCAGTGGGCAACCCTGAGGTCAAATTAAGCCACAGTTTGCACCAGTTCTCTTCCCACACATGTTGCATTTGATGACTGACTGCTACTGATACTCTAAGCCTCTCCTTATCAAAATAACTCTTAATCATGACAACACACAATCAAAGATATAAAACTAAACCAGCCAAACAAAAAACAAACCCCTCAAGATCTCTTTTTTTAATGTCTGTGGTATCCATACCAACTTTTGCAGTGTGGAATTGTTTCTTTATGAAAGGTCCCCTGACATCCTAGCTTTCTGCAAAACTAACCTCAACCCTACAATTCTCTCCTCTGATTTCTCAATTCTTGGATATCTTTCTCTCTTTAGGAAGGACTCCATTGTCCACATGCATGGCCTGGGTCTTTATGTCAGCAAACATCTCCCTCTGGTTAGGGAGATCTCTCTTGAATCTCCTGTCCTCTCCTACATGTGTCTCTTTCTCTCTCTGCTAAACTCAGTAAACTATCTCTTCCTTCTATATCGTTCCCCTTCTTCTTCAGACTGCTGCATACTAGATAGTATTTCAGATAATATAGACAAGGCCATTTCCCTTCACCCACTTGCTAATGTATTTGTGTTCAGTGATTCGATGTCTATTATGCCAAGTAGCTGAAAAACTCTGTCACTGATTTTGCTAGAGCCCAAATACTGAACATCTCTATCACTTGGGCTCTCATGAAACTGAAAGATTTTCCCATGCATTTGCCCACTAGCCACTACAGACATGCTTCTCTTCTAGATTTTTGCCTTACTTCTAACCCTGACTCTTGCTATGTTATCCAGCTCGGCACTCTCGGCAACTCTGATCATGCTGTGGTGTCTGTAAATGTCTCCTTCTACTCAGCCTCTATCCAGGAACTTCCTATCAGTAGAATATCTTACTGCTGTCAACAAGCAAACTGGTACTCATTCCATGATTTCCCTTGCAATATCCCTTGGAACAAAGTTTTTAGTCTCCCTGTCCAAGAGCATGCCTTTGTAGTCTCCAACTGGGTAAAAGCTAGCATTGATGCTTTCATCCCAGCTAAAAAATTCCAATTAAACCTCATTCATCTCCTTTGTTCTTTCATGCTTACTCAGCTGCTCTTGCTCACAGAAATCACTTCTTTTGTCTATACTTGAGTGACATGCCTGATCACAATAAGCATCTTTTTGTCTCTACTCATTATGAATGTAAGCATGCCCTAAATGATGTTAAGCTGTTGTTTGCTGATAGAATGTAGCAACTTATAGCATCTCACAAGTTTGGTTCCAAAGATTACTCGCAGTCCTGCAAAAGTGTGCTGAACAGAAAACCATCGATTCCTCCTCTATTCAATCAATTGGAAGTCTTCACATCCACAACAGTTAAGGTTGAGTGCTTTGCTAGCAAATTCTTACCCAACTCCACTCTTGACTCATCTAGTGAACCCACAAACAATTTCTCACCTAGAACTGAGGCTCAACTGATTAGCATATATATATATATATATATATATATATATATATATCAGTATAGCCTGGCGTTGCTCAGGTGTAATAAAAGCTTTAAAACTAATCTATGGTCCTGGAGCTCAGACTCTTTGGATGTTGGCATGAAAGACTAAAAAGCAATAGTTGTTTCCAGTTAAAGCGAAACCGTAGACTGAAAGAAAATGAATGGATGTAAGTCAAATTTTGATTTCCTGGTATCAATATCAAATAAGTTTTTTTTGTCGTAAACTGAATTTTGAAGGCTAAATTATTCCTCTGAGTAAATGGTATCATGGCTGAGACTAAGAACTACAATTATACCTACTTAGAGCCAAACCCGAAGCAAAAACTAAAATAAAAGGGCTGAAAAAATACAGACATACAGACAGATAAACAGACACACACACACACAAACATCTTGCCTTTTATATATATATATATTATCAATTTTCTGCACTACTGTAAGAACTGCAACCTTGAAACTTCTGAATCATTTCTTATGTCTTTGTCTATGAGTGTATCAAATTTGATTAAAATCGAACCACTCCTTCTATAACCCAATTTTTTCGATTATCGATTTTCGATATTTATCGGGGGTACCTCAACACAAAACCTAGCTGAGAGCACTCGCAGACGCTTATAGTACAACTGTGTAAATTTTCAAGAAAATCAATTTGGAGTCTATAGGTAATGGACACACAGACAAAGTTCCATTTATAAATAAGTTTAGATATATATAACCCTGTCTCTAATATAATTTCTACGCATGACTCCCACAAGCCAAGTGGGGGTGATGGATTCCAATCATCATCCTAAAGAAATGTGCCCCTGAGCTGGCTTTAGTCCTCTCCAAACTCTATAACTATTGCCTCACTGCTTCCTGTTTTCCTGCTTGTTAGAAGTCCTCCTCTGTATTTCTTGTTTTTAAGAAATCTGGGAAGCCCTCTGACCCATCTAATTATCACCCTATTAGATTCTGACCTTTTTTAGCAAGGTATTCAAGGCTATTATCTATTCTGAAATAGTTGGGCATTTTACAACCTTCTCTTTAACAAACAGTATGTCTTCTACTTTGCCAGGTCTACTGCTGATATGCTAACAACCATCACTGAATATATATACCAGGCTCTTGATAAGGTCAGCAAAGCTTGAGCTGTTGCTCTTGATATCTCAAAAGTATTTGACAGAGTTTGGCATGTTGGCCTTCTGTGCAAGGTACAGAGTTACTATATTTCTGGGTGATTGTTTGATTTAATCCAATCTTTCCTATCAAATCATGAAATGAAGATTGTTTTGACTGGGCAAGAATCTTTCATATGAATGTGGGCATCTTTCAAGCCTCCATCCTAGGTCCTATGCTTTTTTTGATCCTCATCAATAATCTTCCTGATGTAATCAGTTCTATACAGATGACATTGCCATGTAGTCCTATCTGAATAAAGTCTGCCAAGGCTGACAAAGTAAACCTGGCTGTTGCCCTTCAAAAGGACCTACAAACTGTGATTGAAATGGGTAGGAAATGGCTTGTAAATTTTAATCCCTCCAAAATGAAGCTGCTCTCCTTTAACCACCACAGAGAAACATTCCTGCCTACCATCAGAATGGATATCGCTACTCTCCTTGAGAGCAATGCACTGCGCCTCCTTGGCATCAGTCTCTCAAATGACCTCAAATGGAATGATTACATTGAATCCATAGCTGCATCTACTGCTAGGAAGGTTGGTTCACTGTGTTGGGCTAGGAAGTTTTTCTCATCAGAATCCATTTTGCACATTTATAAATGTACTATTAGTGCGTGCATTGAATACTGTTGCCATTTCTGGTCAGATGCTCTTACTATTCTTTTTGTGGTTCTCAACTAAATCTAAAGAAGAATCTGCAATATAATCAACCCTGACTTAGCAGCTTGCTTTCAGTCCCCTTCTCACCAATATGATGTGGCTTCCCTCTGTCTTTTTATGGCAACTTCTCTGACAAACTTTTTTCTCTGATTTCTCAACCACATATAATTACTTATGTTACTAGATTGGCATTAAGGTCCCACCCTTTTACTGTTGAAATAATTAAATGTAACCACCTCTTCTACCGTAACAGTTTCTTATTGCACACTTCCCGTTTATGGGACTCCCTTCCATTGGCTATCTTCCTTGATAGCTACAATCTTCAAAAGTTTAAATGCAATGTCATTTGCCGTTTTTATCTCTCTAAATCCCATCCATCTCCTATCATTTCTTCGACATCTTTTGCACCTTGTTTTTTCTCTCAATGTAACTCTCTGTGCACCAGTGGTAGTCTTGCCTTTCTTGGGGTGAAATGTTTTTTAAAAAAAAGTCTAATAATGATGGCATATTTTTTAAGTCTTTCACACATGCATTTTTAAATATATTTTTCTAGTTCTTATTGTTCTGTGTTACTCTTTCATGAAGTTGGTCTTTTCAACTTCTGGTTTCGTAAAGATCATGGAACAGTCTACCTTTGTCATAGCAAAATACTAACATCTGGCATTGACAAAAATAGATATATTTAAATCAACAGAAACTGACAGATCTGACCCAATGGAGATAGATAGATAGATAGATAGATAGATAGATAGATAGATAGATAGATAGATAGATAGATCTGATCCAACTGAAATAGTTGACAGATTTGAACCAACTTCAGTAAATAGATAGATCTGACCTGATTGAGATAGATAGATAGATAGATAGATAGATAGATCTGAAATAGAAAGATAGGTTTGAACTGATAGATAGATAGATAGATAGATAGATAGATAGATAGATAGATAGATAGATAGATTTGAACCAACTGAAATAGATAGATAGATCTGTAACTGATTGAAATAGATAAATCTGACCTGACTGAGATAGATACATAGATAGATAGATAGATTTAAACAGACTAAAATAGATAGATATATAGAAATGAACTTTGTACACAAAAATGAACAACATTTAAATACCAATGTCTGAATTTCAACTTTAATCACTACAAGGTGATTAATGTAAAAATTTGGAGAATGTGCCAAATATTTTATCCCATGTTTTATCAGAAGAAATATTTACAATTCTTTCTTCAGACAAAGTCTTTATAGAATCAAGATAACAGTAATAGAGAGACAGATTTAAGATAGAAACCATAATATTGATTGATGCTATAAATGACAAATCAAAAGGTCAAAACATTAGTAAGATTTCACTAAAAAACAAACAGCAATTTGGAGTTTGACTTTCAGGGATTTTTATAGCTGACAATTATTTTTTCTTTCAATTTTTGTGCACATTTAAAAATATTTTAATTTTGTAGTCGTCATAATAAATTAAATACATTTTATTCCAAATATTTTGCTTCTCTAGGCCACATTTAATCTTTTCTTTGTCTTCTTCATTTTCTTTGTCTTCTT
This sequence comes from Ascarosepion bandense, assembly GCA_037127315.1. Classification (NCBI taxonomy): domain Eukaryota; kingdom Metazoa; phylum Mollusca; class Cephalopoda; order Sepiida; family Sepiidae; genus Ascarosepion; species Ascarosepion bandense. The sequence goes on from JBBBDQ010001351.1 coordinate 435,001, forward strand.
CATCTTCTTCCTTTTCTTTTTCTTCTTCCTTTTCTTCTTCTTTCCCTGAATAATACTTTTCCTATTGGGCTTTGTTCTGTAACTAATCTTGACAGTGTTCTTGTTAGAAATTCTGTTTTTTATTTGCAAATTAAATTTTCTTATTTCATTCTTTTCTGAAATTGGTTTAACATTTTGATATTTTAATATCTTTTTATAATCCTGTGCCTGCAATGCCGACTGATAAACATCTTTGTTATTTTCAGATATGAAGATTAATTGCATGACAACCTAAGTTTCATGTCTATTGGTATTTTATCAATAACATGTCTGGAGTAGTTCAATTCAATGCTGATGCAATATGACGTCCATCAGCATATGACAAATAAAACATCTTCTTCTATGTACTTTGTTCTTTCAGAACATAGGCGATCATTGCCTTCCACGTTTCCCTATCCCTATCCCTGATGGCTTTAACACGCTTTCTCCTGTAACATGTCTCAGCCCCAGTTCTGTCATCCACCTGCTCAGGCTCTTCAAATATGTTATCCACTGCTTTTCTCTGTCTCTTTTTCCCTCTATCTGGCCTGTTAGTGTCAGGTTCTCCAAGCCCTCCTTCCTCATTGTATGTCCCAGGAACTTTAGTTGTTTCTTCTTGATGCTCAATATTAATTTCCTTTTCATTTCCACTCTTTCCAACACCTCTTCATGCTCAGTCCACGATATCTGCAGCATCTTTCTGTAGAACCACATTTCAGCTGCTTCAAGTTTTCCCTTCATCTTTGTTGATATTGTCCAACATTCACTGCCATATTGAAGAACTGACATCACATAGCAATCCAGTACTCTCTTCTTTGTTTCTAGTGAAAATGTCCTGTGTCTTAATACTTTACTCAGCTTCTGGAATGCGTCTTTTACCATGCCAAATCACCTTTAAATCTCTGTGTTGCACTTTCCGTCTTCAGTTAGAACACTTCCCAGGTATTCAAATTTTTGTACCTGCTTGATTTTAACATCCCCCCACCTGTATTTGGCACTTTGGGCTGCTCTTTTTGCTGATGACCATGCATTCGGTTTTCTTGCAGTTTATTTATAATCCCTTCATGTCACTCTCTTCAGCTATCTTCTGTAGAAGGTCCTGCAGTTTTTTTTCCGTGTCTGCAATCAACACTGCGTCGTCTGCGTATCTTATGTTGTTCAGATTGTGACCTCCGATGACAAATCCTGGCATAACATCTAGGGTCCTCAAAATATTCTCACTGTACAAGTTTAATAGATCTGGTGAAAATACATATCCCTGTCTTACGCCCCTTTCTATCTTTGTATATCTGCTGAATTCGCTACCTGTCCATATGCAGGCAGTTTTCTGTCAGTAGAGGTTCTTAATTACCCTAATGTCTTTCCCAAATATGTTGAGGCTGCTGAGCATCTCCATCAATTCTTTGTGGCGTATTTTGTCAAATGCTTTTGCATAGTCAATAAAGCACAGGTATAAGTCCTTCTTCATTTGTATTGCCCTTTCAGAGAGCATCCTCATCATAGATATGGTGTTACTTGAGAGAAAATTACAGAAATAATAAATGAAATTTATAATAGTGGTGTAATGCCAGACAACCTTTGCAAATCCATTTTCATAGCATTGCCTAAGAAACCAGGTGCAAACGAGTGTGAACTATACGAACTATCAGCTTAATGAGTCATATTACAAAACTGATTGTCCGAATACTGATGAACAGAGCAAGAAGCAGAATCAGGCTAGAGATGGAACAAGAACAGTACGGGTTAGTCAAAGACAAATAAAACATAATATAATAAAACAATATAATTATAATATAAAGCATTAACTGTAAAAAAACTCCAAATATCAAAATTCTTAACTATGATATTAAAAATTTTGAAACTAAAAATCTTCTTTAACATAGGAGCAGCAGTATTAAACGTATTCAATAATTGACAATGTAATTAGCTAATAAGAAATGTTGCTTCCCAGTCACCTGCCTGTGATGCCACCATAAAGTATAACAGTCACACCAAGTTTTGAAAATATTTCAATATGAGAAAGACAATGTGTTTTTGCATACACTGGATTTTGAAAATTACCAGTGGCATAGTTTTAAGCTTTTTAAAAATTCAGACAATATTTATACAGAGTGAATCCAGAACTTTCAAGAAAAGTTAATTAAAAAATTAAAGAGTAAGTCTTAGCCTTTCCTTTTAACAAAGAATGTATCAATGAAATAAATGATAGCAAAATACACACACACACACACACACACACACACACACACACACACACACACACACACACACACACTAACATTAATAAATGTACATATTATCCTCCATTTATAGCATGACTTTGAATTTCATGCATTATGCAATAATCAGGTGCATAATAATTCAATGCAAGCATATGCATACATTTATTCATTAATATATATATATTGTTACAGATATAGATAGCCGCACACACACCTACACATGTATATTGAGATTGGTCTCAGCATGGTAACAAGGAGATGATCATGTGGGAGCCTAGAGTCAGTTTTGGGATAGCAGGTCAAGGTTGAGTGACCCAGATACCCTTAGTAATAAATGTCTAGACAGGAAATAGACAGAAGCTAGACATGAGGTCGTGAAACAGCAGGAGCTAGAATTCACACCAAAAACCAAATCACGTGGAAAGCAAAATTTGGAATTCAGTTGCACTTCAAATCTTGTACAAACAAGTCACGATTGCTGGGCGCTGATAAATGATGAATGAAAAGAAAAACGCATTTGAAATAATAGCGTAATTTAACCAATTCATCTTAAACAACTCCGAATAAGAAAAAACAGACTTATAAATTCTTATTTGTTAAAACAAGAAAAAGATGAAGCTGAATTGTTTTCAAAAAAGAAAGAAAGATAGCAATAAAGATAAGAGAAGAAGCTGTAATATTATTTGTATGCTGATTCCTGTTTGTTAAAAGAAGAGAAAGAAAGCAAAGCCAAGTTGCTCATCAAGAAAAGAAAAAGAAAAATAGCAATGCAGAAAACTTAACGCATGAAGGACGCGATAATTGAAGATGAGAAAAAGCAGAATTGTTTGAGTGTGGAAAATATGACGATTGTTTGAATAAAAGAATAAAGAAGAGTGCGGACATTTCAGGATATTTGTATGCTGAAAGCACAACAGTTAACTGAAAGAAAATAGAGACAGTTGTAGCTACATACATTTCAAGTGGACTGTGTTTGAGTCCGAAGTTGTATAAAGAAAGAGGAGGAAGAGAGAAAAGAAAAGACAGTAAAATATGAGAGGAGGAACTGATATAAAGATAAGTTATACTCTTAGACCCATGTAAGAACATGCATACACTTCCACAAATATTATGTTACCACATACACCGTACCACGTGTTTATGAATTATATGGTTCTCCCCATTTTAATTTTGTGTTAATCTCTTGCATTCATATTCGCCTGTATTTGTTGGTATGTGCTGTAAATTGTTGTAAATATAAGCTTTGAGGTTCAGATCATTAGACATTCTTATTCATGCTTAAATATTTTTTTATTTTAATATTTTGTTATTTATTAAAATCTTATATCAAAAATTGTCTCGTCTTGTTGTTCATCCTTGAATTGTTGGTCAGCACATGTATTGACATTGAAGCAGACCTGGGAAGATTGCCATTCGACTACATTACTTGAACAGCAATCTTATTTTCTTATTTTTATTTATCATTGTCCATTTGTCATGATCAGAGATAATCTGTATCCGTCCATAGATGTGAAAATGTAAATATTCCCGAATCGATGTGTAATCATGTTGATGGTTATCGTCAAGGCAGGCATATGACAATATATATATATATATATATATATATATATATATATATACAGTACTGCGCAAAAGTATTAGGACAAGAACTATTTTATCTTTTATGAGGCATATTGACAGAAAATAAACAATTAAAGTAATTTCATTTGATTTACTCAACAAATGCTTTAACAAGAAAAAAATACTTTTGAAAAAATAAATTTAATATTTAGTATAATAGCCTTTTGCTTTGATCACATCCTTAATTCTGTCAGGCATTGACATCACAAGCTTCTTCAATGTATCTAATGGTATCTCCTGCCAAGCAGCTTGTATTTGTTCCCAAAGTGTGTCTTGCAAAGTAATATTAGATTTATCAATTTTTTTATCCAAAATATCCCATAGATGTTCAATAGGATTGAGATCATGGCTTTGGGCGGTGGTGGGGGTCAATTCAAATTCCAAAGCCTTCCTTCCTCTTCCTTTTTAGTTAAATAATTCTTACAAAGGTTTGGCTTTTCACCCTGTATTTGAATTTCAGTGAGGTTTTTAGGAAAATCACCCTGTTCTAATACTTTTGCACATTACCGGTAGTGTGCAAAAGTGTTAGGACAGGGGTGATTTTAAACTTCATTTTGATGCCTCATAAAATATAGAATTGTTCTTGTCCTAATCCTTTTGCACAGTACTGTATATATGTATATATCATCTCATTTATTTGTTTGAACATTGTTTTTATTGATACTTGTATTTGAGTAGACATTATGTTTTTAATTAAACAGTATATTTTTTTTTTTTATAAGCGTTTCACCCCGAACAAGGCATGTCACTGCCACTACTGCGCAGGGGGCTATATAGAGTGGAGAAAGGATGATTAAATATAGGAAATGTCAGAGGGTGGGTGATAGGCGAGTAAGGATACCGAGAATGAGGGTTGGGTAGATGAGAGTGTTCTGAGAATAATTGGGAGTTAGTGTGATAGGAGGTGTCTATTGACCCTACATTTAAACACCTGGAGATTGTAGCTGTCGGGAAAGCAGACTTGTGGAAGGGAATTCCACAGGCGGGAAGCACGAGAAAAGAAGCTGTTGGAGTAGAATTTATGGTTACATCTTATTTGTTTAACTGTAAAAGGGTGGGACCTAGTTGCTAATCTAGTATCTCGTGTAAATTCGTACTTAGGCGGCACCAGTGATCTAAGCTCATCGGAGCAGAAGCCATGAAAGTACTTGTAGAAGAGGCACAGGGAAGCCATAACACGCCGGTGAGAGAGTGGTTGCAGCCGGTCTGCCAAGTCAGTATCAACCACGTTACAGATCCTCCTTTGTATTTTGTCAAGAAGCCCAAGGAGAGCAGCAAGGGCACCCGACCAGATATGGCAGCAATATTCAATACACGGGCAGATGGTAGATTTGTATATGTGCAGAATAGATTCAGGTAGGAAAAACTTCCAGGCCCTGCAAAGAGAACCAATTTTCATAGCAGCAGATTTGGCAATGGATTCGATATAGTCATTCCATTTGAGGTCCGCCGAAAGTGTAAGGCCAAGGAGGCGTAGTATTTTACTCCCTGTCCCATGCTAATGGGAGGTAGATGCGATTGTCTTTACCCACCCGAATATTTCTCATAAATATTCAGGCTGGTAGAGTTATACATGTAATTATACTGTTTATACAACCTTACAATAGTGGTGATGTCTGCAGATTGTTTCAGGGGGAAAAGTTAGCCATAATATTATTTCCAGAATAAGAAAGGTTACTTAATGAAAGATCAGAAATAATGTCCGGCTGTAAATACATCAGAAAATATATTTTAGGATCATACAAACCCGGATGAAAATGCTTAAAATTCTTGAAAAACTCTGCCCTTATTTTAAAATTTCAGTTATTTTAAACTTCCAATCATGTGTTCTAAAAAATCCCTGTTACAAGTTTGAAAAAAAATCGTAGGAGAATCAGTTGATATATATATATTTCAGGTGAAGAGGACTCAAGGTTTTTTATTTTGAGTGCTCTGGCATTTATTTTATTATAAACAGTGCTAAATATAATGAGTATTGTATGTACAATTGATACATGACTATATAGAATCTTTTGTAAAATAAAGACGAAATCTGACGATGGTTCACCTGAAATAGGCCTATATTTCTGTTTCACCATGAAATAACATGTCTGTCTTAATTTTTCTTATATTTACTCTATATGTATTTTTATGCATATATGCTTAGAGCTCTCTTAGAGAGTTATCCTACCACTGTATGTACAGGATACTCCTTTAGATTCTTCTATACCCACACTGCATGCTTTTATATATATATATATATATATATATATATTAACGAATTTTAACGAAACTTGGTTATAAGCAACTGACAATTTGTAATGAATTATTTTCGAATCCTGCTGGATAGCACACATTTTCATAATAAAAATTTATCGTGAAATAATCAGGCCGGTAGATATAAATATAAAATACTGTTTAATTAAAAACAGAATATCTACTTAAATACGAGTATCGGTAAAAATAATGTTCAAAATAATTCATTACAAATTGTCGGTTGCTTCTAACCAAGTTTCGTTAAAATTCGTTAATCTCCGTCATATGTTTACATTTGTTTGACATTACGATACATTACAGAGCAGATATGGTTTGTTTACGATAGATCAAAAATTGTGTTATATAACCATGATAAAAACCTCGTCTGATCAAGAGGCTATACATAGTTGAGTGGTTAAGACAGTACCAGATCAAATGGTAGCTTCCCCTACGTAAATAGGGGTCGCAGTTTCGAATCCTGCTGGATAGCACACATTTCGTAATAAAAATTTATCATGAAATAGTCAGGCCGGTAGATATAAATATAAAATACTGTTTAATTAAAAACAGAATATCTACTTAAATATGAGTATCGGTAAAAATAATGTTCAAAATAATTCATAAGATGACTGTTTACACTCTTCCACACCAATTGGGCACTATGAAGAAATGGTAAACTTTAACAAACAGTAGCTACGCATTGTTCATTCAGCAATGAATTTGAACATTCTAAGAAACTGGTGTATGTTTACATTGTATATAACACGCCAAAGTCTGCCTTCCTCTACTAAGCACCCATAGCTTCAAGTTACAATCACCAACTGATGTTGATTTGGACAGGTTTCCATCCTGGATAGGATGTCTAACCATACTGATGAGCTGTGATACAACAAAACAGAACTGTCTGCAGATGACTATATATATATATATATATATATATATATATAAAATAAAATTTCAATATTCAAAAATGTTGAATGAACATTTCAACATGAAATCCCTAAGAGATATTTCACATCTCCTTAGCAACCATAATATTTCAAAATGGAAATAAAAATAAGAATAAAAAGGGGGAATAAAAAATTAAAAAATAAAAAAGAAGAAATAAATATATATATACTGAACTCTTTTTTTTTTTATGTACGAGGGTACATTAGCTCACTTATTAAAACCAAACAACCTGACTATCCATGCATAAGAATTGATTATAGAGCTAAAGTCTTATGCAGAACCAACCACACTTTTTGGAAGAACTGAATACAGAAAACTGGTGCACATCGTGTACCACAAATTCTTCTAATGATTCTTCTTAAGTTTTGAATTCACTGTTTTCCTTCTCCTAGACTGGTTGCAAACCAGTGTCACAGGACATGGCCTGTCCTGCTATTTAAGTAGAGCATACCATTCCGAAACCAAACATAACTCATATGTTTTCCAGGGCAGGTAAGTGAGTAGAACAAACTTGACTTGAATTCAAACTTCGTTTTCTAGTTTCTTAATCTGAGCTACTATTTATTGCGTCACCACACACACACAAATACATACACACAATCTCTCTCTCTCTCTCTTATACACACAAACTCACATAAGCACATGCGCACACTCACACACACATGTAGATACACACACTCTCCCTCTCTCTCTCACACACACACAGTTACTGGAGTTGGGAAATCTATTTTTCTGAAAAAGATTGTAAAAGAAAGATTTTATAAATTTCATCCAAAATTAGCAATGGCTGCTCAGTTAATAAATGCCAAATGTTTCTTTATAAGGAAACGGCTAATATTACCATTATCATTTTGATTTCCAGTTGGTATTGGTAAATGAAACTTTCCATATTTAAGTAATTTCTGCTAACATCACTGGCAATTTTTTAAGTGTTTTTTTTGTTATGGCATCAGTTTAATTTTTAAAAATATTGTATTACATACATTGGCTTTTATCTTGTATTGCATAGTCACATGGTTGTTCTCTGTTTTTTATTAAATATAGGTAGTATGTTGGGTCGTAGGTTGATCTATAATTACATATGATTATATAATTTTAGGTCATTGGCAGTTGCAGGAATTTATTCAAAAAGCAAAAATTAAAACTCAAAATGTGTCATCACATGTTAATAAAATGTAAAAAATTAAGATTGAATATTGCCACCACATCTGGTCTAGTATGTCTGCTATGCATTTAGTCTTGATAAAATTTAAAGAAGAATCTGCAATATTATAATTTTTGACCTGGCATCTCAACTTCATTTATTTTCCCACTGCTGTAATGTAGCCCACTTGTGCTTTTTCTATAAATATTTTCATGGTATTTATTCTGATTAGCTTTTCTCTTTGGTACCTTAAATTATATGTTTCACTAAAAAATTAGAGACAAGCATAAGATGAATGAACAAGTTGATTTTATTTATTAGTTTTAATAAATTTTTACAAACATATTCAGACATGTACATGCACATACACACATGCACACACATGCACATACACAGAGTTACAGTTGCTATCTAAAAGTTCAGCAAACAATTACCCAAATACTGAATTCCCACTGTCTAATGTGGAATATAAACATTGATCTTACAAAGATTACTTATATATATAGTCATCCACAGACATCTGTTTCGCTGTATCACAGCTCATCAGTATGGTTAGACATCCAATTCCTTTTAGCCAGGATTGAAACTCGACCAAATTGACATCAGTCAGTTATTCTACTTCTGAGCTATGGGTGCTTGGTAGAAGAAGGCAGACTGTTAATGTTTGATATACCACGAAAACATATGTATCGTATCAAAAATTTATTGTAAATAATCAGGCCGGTAGAAATAAATATATAATACTGTTTGATTATAAACAGAATATCCACTTAAATATGAGTATCAATCAAAAATAATATTCAAACAAATCATTTCAAATTGTCGGTTGTTTATGACCAGTTTCATTAATCTTCATTAATTTCCGTAACATGTTTACATTTGTTGACATTATGATACATTTCAGAGCAGATGTGGCTATTACGATGAATTCAAAAATTATGTTATAGGCTTAATTTGACTTCATTTAGACTGATCGTCATTTGTGGTCGAGAGGTCTAAGACATGCCAGATCACATGGTGGCTTCCCCTATGTGGATAGGGGGTCACAGGTTCAAATCCTGCTGAATGACACATATTTTTGTAACAAAAATTTATTGTAAATAATCAGGCCGATAGAAATAAAAATATAATACTGTTTGATTATAAACAGAATATCTACTTAAATATGAGAATCGATCAAAAATAATGCTCAAACAAATCATTTCACATATATATATATATATATATATATATATATATCATTTGCAGACAAGCCTGTTTCACTGTATCACAGTTCTTCAGTGCATTTAGATTAAGCATTTGCTTCAAGCTGGGTCGAAATCAAACTGATTCATCATCAGGCAGATATCTTTCCACTGTGTTATCAGCATACAGCAGAGAAAGGCAGCTTTCATAGCAGGTTATTCACAGTATGTAAACAAACAGTCAGTAACTGAGAGCATTCAGTTTGATAGCCGAATCAAACTGCGTTCAATTCATTAACCAAAGAATGTAGCATATACAGTTGTCCGGAAAGTGCATGACAATGATTTTGTGTATCAATGTTTTTGTCTTCGTTTTCCTTAAAACTTCTTTGTTGTTTACATGCTCCATCCATAATATTTTCAGGAATGTGTGTACATGTGTGTGTTTGGGTAGTGACCATCAGACCATATATGCATATTATTAGAAATTAATTTTATTATTACAAAGATTTTCATAGTAAAATTAGTGTCTAAAATTTTATCTATAAATATTAGATAAAATAAAGTAACATGTAGATTTATATAGAAATACCTAGTTATGAAAGATATTCTATCTTTAAAAAAAGAATTAAAAATTAATCTACAGATAATTTCGATGTAATAATAATGATGTCTGCTATACAAAAACACACACACTTATATATATATATATATGATTTAATGATTACAAAAGGCATGAAACTGACAGTTACATATAGTGTTGATTTTTGTACATCCATTTTATACTACAAACTCTCTAATATTGAGCACTCTTCAGGCATAGAGTAAACTTTAAACTCTGTGAGTGTATGAGGATGCTTTTAAATTGCTAAGCCATAAAACACTTCATAACAAAGTAAGTCTCAAATACCCTTAGGTGCCTTCTGAAAATTTCGAGAGTCAACTAAGGAGTAAATCTGCCATCAAGAGAAAGTCTGATATTTGATCCTTTAGTCATGGAATATAAATATGTACAGAAATCAGAGTAATGTATTTCTACTTTGACGTGCGATGGAAAAACATGGATAGTAAGCCAATTATTATTGAGATGACTAGGATGGAAACAGCAAATGGAAAACAAAGGAAAGTTTGCATTAATCTTAAATTGTAGTGTGTATGTGTGTGTGTGTGTGCGTGTGTGTGTGTGTGTGTGTGTGTGTGTGTGTGTGTGTGAGAGAGAGAGAGAGAGAGAGAGAAAGAGCAATGAATGAATGAATCAATCAATCAACTCCTTGTCTTCTAAGACTGCAACTTGTCTTCTATAATCTACCATGTCTTTTGTGCTTTGACCTGTACTTTCCTCTCAAGAGGCTCAGTTTAACAACAGCAGCCATTATACTTACACACCAGATGGTTCTTGGGTTAGGGTTAAGGTTAACATCTCAGAGTCAGCTTGCCATTATTCATCATTTGTCAGTATTAACAAGTGACTAAGCCAATCCGAACTGGCGTCCCTTTTAATCCGGTGACAAGTAAATCTTGCAATAAGCATTTTTTCCCAATTAATCACAGATATTTCTTACGAGTGTCATTAGTTTCCTTTTTAGTGACTTTTACATTTTACAATATTGTGGTTCTAGAAAAAAGGCATCACTCTGAATATTGACATCTCTTGTTGCCATAACAAAATTTTCAGCATCAACTTCAAATATTCTTTATTTCTTTTTATTTTGGTTTTTGTGACTACGAAAAAAAACATGTTTTATTCAGTTTCCCGCATTTTAGTGTCCATTACGGATATTAACTCAGTATCATATTATAATTTTCTTTCTTACTTTGACTTTATAAATAAAAGACTTTTTTGCTTTAAGTTGAAATGAAAAAGCACCTTTTTTTTTTAAGGAGAAAAAAGACAAAAAGAAACAAAGAAAAAATAAAGAAAAGAAGTGGTGATAATTTTCACATGTGTTTAATGTCTATAGAAACACTTATAAATGTTTAATCTTTTCATTTGTACCCTCTTACTTCTTTAAATAATGACCTGTATTCATATTTCCAATTGTTATTGTAATATTTTCTTAAAGTTGTTAAATTCAAATATATAACGATGCAGTAGCATGGTGTTTTATAGTCATGGAACTCTGTCATTCACTACTATTCATCATAAAATTAAAATAACAAACCATGAAATTTTCATGAGTGTTGCTAGCAATCTATAATGAGTTTATATGTAAAAATGTACATAATGTAAGTATCTTTATATAAGTAATAATATAGTAATTCCTGTTGCCATGTTTCTTCAAGATCATGACATTCTATAGGTCCTTTTTTATTTCCTCTTCAGCTAGAATATATTATGTTAATTCAACGGGGTCAAATCATCATCATTTCCTCCATTTTAATAAATAATAGACTATTTTGTTTTAATTGAAAATACTTCACAACATATAGGTTCCTTTTAATTCATCTTCAGCTAGAACATGTCATGTTAGTTCCATGAGGTCAAATCATCATCATTTCCTCCATTTTAATAAATAATAGACTATTTTGCTTTCATTGAAAATACTCCACAACATATAGGTTCCTTTTATTTCCTTTTCAGCTAGAACATATCATGTTAGTTCCATGGGGTCAAATCATCATCATTTCCTCCATTTTAATAAATAATAGACTATTTTGCTTTAATTGAAAATACTCCACAACATATAGGTTCCTTTTAATTCCTCTTCAGCTAGAACATATCATGTTAGTTCCAGGGTCAAATCATCATCATTTCCTCCATTTAATAAATAATAGACTATTTTGGTTTAATTGAAAATACTCCACAACATATAGTTCTTTTAATTCCTCTTCAGCTAGAACATATCATGTTAGTTCCATGGGAGTCAAATCATCATATCATTCCTCCATTTCATAAATAATAGACTATTTTGCTTTAATTGAAAATACTCCACAACATATAGGTTCCTTTTAATTCCTCTTCAGCTAGAACATATCATGTTACTTCCATGAGGTCAATTCATCATCATTTCCTCCATTTTAATAAATAATAGACTATTTTGCTTTCATTGAAATTACTCCACAACATATAGGTTCCTTTTATTTCCTTTTCAGCTAGAACATATCATGTTACTTCAAAGGATCCAATCATCATCATTTCCTCCCATATTCCAGAAATAATAGACTATTTTGCTTTAATTGAAATTACTCCACAACATATAGGTTCCTTTTATTTCCTTTTCAGCTAGAACTATCATGTTAGTTCCATGGGGTCAAATCATCATGTTTGCCTCCATTTTAATAAGTAATGGACTATTTTGCATTAATTGAAATTACTCCACCTGCCTAGGTTCCTTTTATTTCCTTTTCAGCTAGAACATATCATGTTACTTCCAAGGATCCAATCATCATCATTTTCCTCCATTTTCATAAATAATAGACTATTTTGCTTTAATTGAAATTACTCCACAACCTTCTCGGATTTCCTTTTATTTCCTTTTCAGCTAGAACATATCATGTTTAACACTTTGAGGATCCAATCATCATCATTTCCTCCATTTTCATAAATAATAGACTATTTTGCTTTCCATTGAAATTACTCCACAACATATAGGTTCCTTTTATTTCCTTTTCAGCTAGAACATATCATATTTACTTCAAAGGATCAATCATCATCATTTCCTCCATTTTAATAAATAATAGACTATTTTGCTTTAATTGAAATTACTCCACAACATATAGGTTCCTTTTATTTCCTTTTCAGCTAGAACATATCATGTTACTTCCAAGGGATCCAATCATCATCATTTCCTCCATTTTAATAAATAATAGACTATTTTGCTTTCATTGAAATTACTCCACAACATATAGGTTCCTTTTATTTCCTTTTCAAGCTAGAACATATCATGTTACTTCCAAGGAGATCAATCATCATCATTTCCTCCATTTTCATAAATAATAGACTATTTTGCTTTCATTGAAATTACTCCACAACATATAGGTTCCTTTTATTTCCTTTTCAGCTAGAACATATCATATTTACTTCCAAGGGATCCAATCATCATCATTTCCTCCATTTTCATAAATAATAGACTATTTTGCTTTCATTGAAATTACTCCACAACATAGGTTCCTTTTATTTCCTTTTCAGCTAGAACATATCATGTTACTTCCAAGGGATCAATCATCATCATTTCCTCCATTTTAATAAATAATAGACTATTTTACAATTGAAATTACTCCACAACATATAGGTTCCTTTTATTTCCTTTTCTGCTAGAACATATCATGTTACTTCCAAGGGATCCAATCATCATCATTTCCTCCATTTTCATAAATAATAGACTATTTTGCTTTCATTGAAATTACTCCACAACATATAGGTTCCTTTTATTTCCTTTTCAGCTAGAACATATCATGTTACTTCCAAGAGATCAATCATCATCATATCCTCCATTTTCATAAATAATAGACTATTTTGCTTTCATTAGAAATTACTCCACAACATATGAGTTCCTTTTATTTCCTTTTCAGCTAGAACATATCATGTTACTTCCAAGAGATCAATCATCATCATTTTCCTCCATTTTAATAAATAATAGACTATTTTGCTTTAATTGAAATTACTCCACAACATATAGGTTCCTTTTATTTCCTTTTCAGCTAGAACATATCATGTTACTTCCAAGGGATCAATCATCATCATTTCCTCCATTTTCATAAATAATAGACTATTTTGCTTTAATTGGGAAATTACTCCACAACATATAGGTTCCTTTTATTTCCTTTTCAGCTAGAACATATCATGTTACTTCCAAGGGATCAATCATCATCATTTCCTCCATTTTAATAAATAATAGACTATTTTGCTTTAATTGAAATTACTCCACAACATATAGGTTCCTTTTTATTTCCTTTTCAGCTAGAACATATCATGTTACTTCCAAGGGATCAATCATCATCATTTCCTCCATTTAATAAATAATAGACTATTTTGCTTTCATTGAAATTACTCCACAACATATAGGTTCTTTTATTTCCTTTTCAGCTAGAACATGTCCTCTGTTACTTCCAAGGGATCAATCATCATCATTTCCTCCATTTTCATAAATAATAGACTATTTTGCTTTAATTGAAATTACTCCACAACATATAGGTTCCTTTTATTTCCTTTTCAGCTAGAACATATTAGTTCATGGGGTCAAATCATCATCATTTCCTCCATTTTAATAAGTAATGGACTATTTTGCATTAATTGAAATTACTCCACAACATATAGGTTCCTTTTATTTCCTTTTCAGCTAGAACATATCATGTTACTTCCAAGGGATCAATCATCATCATTTCCTCCATTTTCATAAATAATAGACTATTTGCTTTCATTGAAATTACTCCACAACATATAGGTTCCTTTTATTTCCTTTTCCAGCTAGAACATATCATGTTACTTCAAAGGATCAATCATCATCATTTCCTCCATTTTCTGTAATATGGAGCTATTTTGCTTTCTTGATGAAATTACTCAACATATAGGTTCCTTTTATTTCCTTTTCCAGCTAGAACATATCTGTTACTTCCAAGGGATCAATCATCATTTTCCTCCATTTTAATAAATAATAGACTATTTTGCTTTAATTGAAATTACTCC
>JBBBDQ010001351.1:455000-520000 GCA_037127315.1 Ascarosepion bandense
CCAAATATATTTTTATATAATTGTGGAGGTTTTCCAGTATTTTCTGAAATGTGTCCAGAAATGTGAGAGGGTGGGTTTTCCTTTGGAAAATTATGCATTTTAAGGATGACTTCAGGATGTTTAATCATTCATGGGCAAATACCATTGGATACTATTGTTTCTTGTATATTTGTTAGTGAAGTACCTATTCTTCAGCAATGGCTTCCTTCTAAGTTCATATGGTTGTATGACATTTTCTGCATGATGGAATTGATTACAATAATTTGGGTCAAATATAGTTATATAAGCTGGATTAGTTGAGAACGATTTTAGTTTTACATGATACTGCAATAACAGTTGAATACACCATAAATGTGGAGGGGTTTCACCAGCTTCTGTGTATAAGCTCTCAGCAGGGATGTCCTAAAAGCCTTAAGCATTAATCTGAATCCTTGATGGGAAGATTTTTAAGGATTTTTATGTATGACTTTCTAACTGCCTCATACATAAAACTAACATAATCCAGTTTAGAACAGATTAGCGATCTATATGGTTTGACCAGAGTATATGGATCTGCACCCCATTCAGTATGAGCCACTTCATGAAGAATTTGTCGGACTTTGCCACATTTCATTTTGAAATACTTCAGATGAGGGATAAAGGTTAGTTTCCTGTCAAAAATTTAACCTAGAAACTTGCGCTGTTCCACAACTGAAATATCTGCTTCATCTAATTTCAAACATGGATCATTATGAAGTTTTCTTAATTTGCAGAAATGCATACATTTTCCATGGCCTATTTCTGTATTTTATTTAAGCATTGTTGAAGTTACCTTTCTATTGTGTTCATGTGTTAAGATTTGTACATGATTAAGAAATTGTCAATGTAATGGCAGCATTTAACACCTGGGCTTAAGGAGTTTAACACAAGAAATTGTTACTGATGGAATGCTTCCTTGTGGAACTCCTTCCTCTTGATCTTGTACTTTTGATAGTGTACTTCCTTCTTGAACTTGAAAGGAAGTTTCTTATGAATTCTGTCAGTCTATCTCTTAGGCCTAATAAATGCAAATCTTTTAATAAGCTGGATTTTCTATGTGGTATCATAGGCTTTTTCCAAGTAATAAAAGACTGCTGTGAGATGTTCCTTCTGAAGAAATGCTTCACTGACAAAGGTCTCCAACTACACTAAATAATCCATGGTACTTCTTTTTTACCTGAATGCACTTCTGGTAATCACTTATTAAGCCATTCCTTTCCAAATTCCAAGTTAATCTATTGCTGACCATTCTTTCCATAGTTTTACACAGACAACTGGTTAAAGTTACCAGCCTGTAATTTCTAGGTTCTGAGTTTGGAATGGGGATGATGAAAGACTGTCTTCATAAATGTAGGAAGTGGAAGGAGCCACTTGTCCATATGCTGCTAAATGATTTTAGCAACAGTTTCAACAACTTGTTTAGGAATTGATAATGAATATAATCTGATCCTACAGCTGTATCATGGGCTTTCATTAAAGATTCATTCAATTCCTCTATCATAGCAAGGCTGTATCTCTTAGCTAGATTTAAAGTTCATTTTTTATTTTTCAGCTTTTTGTTTAATCTTAACAAAATGTAGACTGCCATTCTTGGCTGATGAGTTTTTAGATATGGTTATGGCTAATTTTTCAGTGACATCCTTTTGCTAGTTATTTTATTATTATTTATGGTAACGTGTTATGGTAATTTATCCATGTATGCATGAACTCTTCCAAACCATAATTAAGCATCAGTTTCTTCTTTGTGTGGAAGGCTATTCCAGCTGAGGCTGGAATTCGAGTCACCTCTCAGTTGTATCTCTGTCCTCAGGCAGAGTGCGGCTTGGTTGTACATCTGTCCAAGGACAGACATGCAGCTGAGAAAAATTACACTGTAGGATGCCAAACCCCAGGGGAACCATCATCCAAGGCTTTACTTCTCCCTTGGGAGGAGGCTGAGTTTATTGCCCAGCACCTGAGGCGTCACCAAAAGGGAAAATGCTGATGGGGTTTGGGAATTTTTCTATGGTACTGCCAATAAACCTACCTAAAAAACTGACCTTGTGTCGCATTCGTTACATGGTAGGTGTAATAGTAAGTATTAAGGCTATTCCAGCAGATAGCTCTGACAGCCGAACCAATTACAGTTAAGCTGGCGATCTTCTCATGATGCACATGTTTGTAATATTTTTCTTTGTTAATATATTTGTTTAACTCTATTTCATCTTTGTGTCTTTATTTCTGGCCCCTAAACAGGCCACAACAACTTGGCGACAAGGACTCTTAAGGAGGACCCTCAAAAAAATGTGTTGAAATTTTCAATATTGGTTCAACATTGGATGCACAGAATTCTATTTTTCATCACCCTTTGTTCAATACAACAGTACTTGGTAATCCAGAAACGGAAACCGGATGAAAAAAGCGAAACTAACTTACACTAAATTTGAACATGAGCCACTAAAGTACGAGAATTCATGTTTTTCATGAGAAAAAAAAGCAGTAATGATTCCTTAAGTGGGTAAGAAATTAAGGTTATTTTTTTTATTCACTTCAATTAATTTTTACTTCAGTTTATTAAAGTTTTTATGCGATTATATTTGCTTTAAACCTAAAAAAAAAGAAACAGACAATCATGGACGAATTTAAATTCACGATGCTCAAAATTCCTAAATTTTTAAATTCAACTTGAACAGCAAAACCAACGGGAATTTAAATGACAAGAGAAGCAGCTTGAGCACAAAAAAAAAAGAAAAAAAAGACTAGAGAAACTAAAGCTGGATGTACAAAAAGAAATTCAAAAGCAAACTGCAAAAGGTTGACTTTATAGGATACACATCCTATATCATCGAACAGTTAACTAAAACACACAAAGAAAAATTGCACACCCGCAAAATCGGATTCAAACGACTAAAACAATTTTGGTAAAGCCCAGACCAAGGCAAATTTTACAATTTAGTGTGAAAAGTAAAATTCTGAATCCTGACTGGATAGAAAATCGAAAATTGATATATGACGTTAGTTAAATTTTTTTCAAACCTAAATAAGAAAATGCCCGCTGGAACCAGTGACATGATAAACTTCACTACTTAAACCACGTTTGGTGACCAGTCAAAATCAGTCAGCATGGAATCGGTTAGCTGATGGACCTTGTGACAATGTAACAAAAAAAATTTCAAGAAACCGACCCGGACGCAAGGGCACGTCACATATTCATTCTACTTTTTTCGTTTTCACTCCACGCCACCAAAGAAAATAGCAGCAACAAAAACAACATGGACACTCTGTCTGCAATAAGTACTATTTCTTTATTTCTTCTTTCTCACCTAGTCACCAACCTACCAAAAAAGGGAAAGAAACATAAGACTTTACATTTTGCTACTATCTCTAAACTTCTGGGGGACATTTTAAATACTTACATTTCTCTTTGAACAATTTTAACTACAAAACTACATGCATCTTCTCAATTAATATTTTTCTTAGCAATATGTTATAGTGTTCAGTTAGCAAAATCTCACTTATATTTATGGGGATACACATTTTTTTTATTAAAATAAGCAACAGGAAAACACAATAGAACATTCCAGAAAAATTGGATCAAAACAGCAGTAGAATTTAGATTACATTTTTATATTTCTCAACCAATCAGCTAAAAACTTAGAATAAGAACATTCTAGAAAAATAGGCTTGAAAGTAAATTAACACAAAAATATTTAGGCCCCAAACAAAATAGTAAAATAATAAATCTGATTGGTCAGTAAATGTTTTCACACCCTAATGTTAGGAAGATTAGTTGATCCCCTATTAATGTATATAATACACACAGTTAGAAAGAAAAGTCAGTCATCAAGCAGTCACCCAGCAGGCCATTAAGTCCGCATGACACCGTATACTTTGCCGGCCATGTCATTTCTTCCATGCCAAAAGTTCGTGACCTCGCTCCAAGGACCTTAAAAAGAATAAACCGGCAAACTTTCTTTGAGCAACGCGACACGTTGTCGCCAATTGAAACACACCAAATGTAAGTAGGAAAGGCTTATTTACAGACTCTGCTAATGTACACTTGTACGCGTTTTTGGACAAAAATTAACTTCTTGCCAAGTTTATATTTCTCAAAAAGGAAATTTTCGAATCATGTATTTTGTTAGTTTCTACATACCATTTTATTTGTCACAGAATAAATTGTTTGTTGTTGAATGTCCGTTGTAATGTATTCCTTCACTTTGCGCGATTGCAAATTAATGTGTTGTATTTGTGGGGGAAATAATCAACATACAACCCAGCAAATACCAAATCCCCCACAAAATTGGTGACCTTCCGACTAGTGAAAGCACGTAACACAAAAAGGCTCTCATATTAGAAAACAACACAAAAATTACCAAAACGCGTAAAAGATGGAAAACAACGACATTGAACCCACAACAGCAACAATATCAGCCAGCATTCCCAGCTACAACCCAACTAACATACCAGTAAGGTTTTCTCAGCTAAATGCACTTTTTAGCGCCAAAAAAATTACAGCGCAAACCTCAAAGTATGCATACGTCGTGGAAAAACTTCCCACCGACGTGGCGGCAGAAGTGGTCGATTTGCTAGACCATATGCCTGAGGACAAACCATATGATACACTAAAGAACGCCATTATAAGACGTATGGGTACATCGGATGCGAAAAAATTACATGACTTATTTTACAATTTGACCCTTGGACATATGACACCCTCACAACTCTTGAGGAAAATGAAATCTTTGTTGGGAAGCAGCACCATGTCTGAAACGGTGTTAAAAAAACTATGGACAGACAAACTCCACACTCATACAACACAGATACTCGCATCACTCCCTGAGGATTTAGACCTGGATAGATTGTCGGAAATAGCTGATAAAATACACGACAATAACCAAAACCAGAGCGTTTACGCCACATCTTACAACCCAACAAATGACGCAACACAAAGGAATACACCAACACCAAGAAACACAACATCACAAACAACCACGCCAGACAGGTATACTGAACTGCTGCAGGACATGGCAAATCTAACTCTGCAGGTTCAAAGTTTGGTGAAGTTTCAAACATCCGAACGTTCCCGTCCTTACAGAACCTCCTCACGACGCAGAAGTCGAAGTAGATCGTGCTCATTCTCTAGAGAGCGACGCAACTATGATACCTGTTAGTATCATTTCAAATTTGGATATGAAGCAAGGAAGTGCATAAAACCATGCAACTTCAATTCGACCTCACACACTTCAACACAAAACCAGGGAAACGGTTACACCGGCAGCAAGTAAAGACGACATTAGCTGCTGGTATAAAACAAGGAAGTCGTCTATTTTCCATCCGAGACAAAAATACCGGATATTTATTTTTAGTCGACACCGGCGCACAAATCAGCGTTATTCCACGGATCCAAGAAGAAAACACCAACTATCTTCATTCACACTGCAAGCAGCAAATGGATCAAGAATTGACACCTACGGAGAGATAGCACTGACGCTCAATTTGGGTTTACGCCGATCTTTTCCGTGGATCTTCACAATAGCCCAAGTAAAAACACCGATTCTTGGAGCTGATTTTTTGTCCCATTTCAACGTTTCAGTGAACATGGCTAGGCAATCTCTCGTCGATTGCAACACAGACCTAACAGCAAAGGGAATCACCTCAATCTACAAGTCAACAGGAATCTGTGCGGCACTACCAGATGCGAATGGACTACAAGAGTTGATTACAAAATTTCCAACCCTTACTACGCCCTTTAAACATTCTGATGAAGTTCGTCACACAGCCAAACATTATATCACAACCTCTGGACCACCCACACATGCATCACCACGCAGATTGCATCCAGAGAAATATAAAGTAGCAAAAGACGAATTTCAGCACATGTTACAATTAGGCATTATACGCCCTTCTAGCAGTCCATACTCCTCACCGCTACATATGGTCCAGAAGCCAGAAACAGGTGCATGGCGACCTTGTGGGGATTTCAGGAACCTCAACGCAAAAACAGTTCCTGATAGGTATCCAATCCCACATCTACACGATTTCGCCATGGGCTTGCAAGGAACCAGAATCTTCACAAAACTAGATTTGGTTAAAGCTTACTACCAAATTCCAGTAGCCGAAGAAGACATAGAAAAAACAGCAATTACAACTCCTTTTGGACTTTTCGAATTCACCAGAATGCCATTTGGACTACGTAATGCTGCCCAAACTTTCCAGAGACTCATTGACGAGGTATTGAGAGGGTTGCCATTTGCTTTTGCTTATATCGACGATGTCCTCATTGCTAGCAATGACATCAATGAACATAAAGACCACTTATTACAAGTTTTCGAGAGACTAGCACATTTCGGCTTGAAAATCAACATAAGCAAATGTGATTTTGCTGTCTTGAAATTGAACTTTTTAGGCCACATGATAGACGAACAGGGAATCACACCTATCCCAGAAAAAGTCACAGCCATACAAAATTTCCCACAACCAACATCACTGCGACAACTTCGACGATTTCTCGGTTTGATAAATTACTACCGTAGATTTATTCCACGTTGTTCCAGAATATTAACCCCGCTAACAAACATGTTGCAACAACAAAAAATAAAAATGCAAAAATTCAAATTGAAGGAGAAGCTTTAACTGCTTTTCACAATGCTAAAAAAGCATTAGCAGATTTTACCAAGCTCTCCTACATCTCTAATGACAACACTACAACACTTTCACTAACAACAGACGCGTCAGGAGACTCAATTGGAGCAGTCCTACAACAAAAACAAAATGGCTCGGAAAAACCAATATCCTTTTTCTCAGTGAAATTGAACACTGCACAACGAAAATACAGCACCTTCTCAAGGGAGTTACTGGCAATTTACTTGTCCATAAGGCACTTTCGTCACTTACTCGAAGGACGAGATTTCACCGTTTTCACTGACCACAAACCACTTACTTACGCCTTACATGTAAATACCGAGAAATATACGCCCAGAGATACTCGACAACTGGACTATATATCACAATTTACCTCGGATATCCGATACATAAAAGGTTCAGACAATATTGTGGCAGATACACTTTCACGCTCTACAATACAATCTATTGAGTCGGTAGATCTCACCTTCGAGCTCATTGCAGATGAACAAAAAAAAGATGCCACATTAGACAAACTAAACGACACTTCCCTACAGCTGAAGGAACAGCCTGTTCCATTTGGAACAAAAACAATACTTTGCGATGTCAAAACTGGTCATTCTAGACCGTATATACCACCATCACTAAGAAAAAGGTTATTTACACATTTCCACAACCTTTCACACCCTGGACGCCGAGCAACCGCAAAATTAATCAGCAACCGTTTTGTTTGGCCTAATATGCACACTGACATAAAAAACTGGACTCAAACATGCTTGAATTGTCAGAAGAGCAAAACAAACAGACACACAAAGTCTCCTCCAGGACAATTCAAAAAACCAGACGGTAGGTTCACAAACCTACACATCGATATTGTCGGGCCATTGCCAATAGCAAATGACTGTCAATATATACTTACTATCATTGACAGATTTACAAGATGGCCTGTGGCCGTCCCACTTAGAGATATATCAGCAGAGACTATCTCTAAAACCATATTACGAGAGTGGATCGCAGTCTTTGGTTGTCCTTCAGTAATAACAACAGACATAGGCTCCCAATTTCAATCAACGCTTTCCGATGAATTTACAAAGTTATTGGGAGTCAAACATATAAAAACAACAGGATATCACCCCTGCGCAAATGGATTAATCGAAAGATTCCATAGACAACTTAAAACAGCTTTAACAGCTAACAACAACTCCAGAACATGGTTTGAAAATTTGCCTCTTGTTTTATTGTCAATAAGGAATGTTATCAAAGAAGACTTGGGATGTACAGCTTCCGAAATGGTTTTTGGAACATCTTTAACACTTCCAGGTCAATTTTGTGAAAAAAACACTTCCTTACAACCAACTACAACTTTTGTAAAAGATTTTAAACACAAAATGAACGATTTAGTTTACACACCCACAAGAACACAAACTAAAGAACTTTACACACCAAAAGACCTTCACGACTGCAAATACGTTTTTATTCGAAATGATGTAGTCAAAAAACCTTTGTGTTCTACCTACTCCGGACCTTTCCAGGTAGTTGAAAGACACCACAAATATTTTAAACTCGCCATAAAAATATTTAGGCCCCAAACAAAATAGTAAAATAATAAATCTGATTGGTCAGTAAATGTTTTCACACCCTAATGTTAGGAAGATTAGTTGATCCCCTATTAATGTATATAATACACACAGTTAGAAAGAAAAGTCAGTCATCAAGCAGTCACCCAGCAGGCCATTAAGTCCGCATGACACCGTATACTTTGCCGGCCATGTCATTTCTTCCATGCCAAAAGTTCGTGACCTCGCTCCAAGGACCTTAAAAAGAATAAACCGGCAAACTTTCTTTGAGCAACGCGACACGTTGTCGCCAATTGAAACACACCAAATGTAAGTAGGAAAGGCTTATTTACAGACTCTGCTAATGTACACTTGTACGCGTTTTTGGACAAAAATTAACTTCTTGCCAAGTTTATATTTCTCAAAAAGGAAATTTTCGAATCATGTATTTTGTTAGTTTCTACATACCATTTTATTTGTCACAGAATAAATTGTTTGTTGTTGAATGTCCGTTGTAATGTATTCCTTCACTTTGCGCGATTGCAAATTAATGTGTTGTATTTATGGGGGAAATAATCAACATACAACCCAGCAAATACCAAATCCCCCACATATTTTTCTTCTTAATATAAAAACGAAACATTTTATCCATCTCAGTATCTTTTCAACCTTCTGATATTTAAATTGTGGGGACTTTGGTCGTGTTTGGCACAAGGCCAATTTACCAAGCATCACGAACGCCCCTACACTTGAAATTCAAAAGCAAGTTGAAAAAGAGCGGCTTGAATTATAAAAACAAACAGAAATCAGATATCAAAATCTTAAATAAATTCTACTTCAAACTCAACAACAGCTAAGAAACTTGCATGAACTGACAAATGGGACAAATTAAACGAAAATGCGTTCTCACAAAACACGATCTGGCATTGTTACATATTCTCCGGGAGAGGATATAACTTTTGCCTTCTATTTTAGAAAATTCAAGGATTTATATGCCACAGATTGAATAAGGTTCGCTTTCTTCTTCGAAAACTGGGCACTACAGAGCAAATTTGTAAACTATATTTTAACCCGTAAAAAAGCGAACTGACATTTACCGGAGCAGTTTTTTTTTTTTTTTTTTTTTAATCATTTCACCCCGAGCAAGGCAGAAACACCACTGATGTGCAGGGGGTTACATAAATGTAGAAAGATTAATTAGAAAAGAGTGAGGAGTACAAGCTAGTTAGAAAGGAACAATAGAAAACTGAGAAAGCAGGTGCAATGACAGGTACATGGGCGGAGAGAAAGGGAAGGTTATACAGGGGAGGGGAGAGAGAGCTAGAGGCCAGTGGTTAGTAGGTGAGTATTAACTTTGCTTTTAAATTTCTGGAGGTCGTAGCCGTCAGGAAAGCAAGAATACGGGAGTGAGTTCCACAGGCGGGAAGTGCGAGAGAGGAAGCTGCAGGAGTAGAATTGTCGTCTGCGTTTGGCTAACCTGACTGTGAATGGGTGGGACCCAGTTGCCAGTCTGGTTGAACGGGTAAACACCTGTTGAGGAGGCATCAGTGACTTAAGCTCATCCGAGCAGAAGCCATGAAAGTATTTATAGAAGAGACAGAGGGAGGCCACATTTTGACGATGGGAAAGTGGCTGCAGACGAGTCGCCAGATCAGTACCTATCACATTACAGACTCTCCTTTGGAGCTTGTCAAGAACACTGAGGAGAACGGCAGGGGCACCTGACCATAAATGGCAGCAGTACTCCATGCACGGACGGATGGTTGACTTGTATATATGCAGGATGGATTCAGGTGGAAAAAACATCCTGGATCGACATAGTGACCCAATCTTCTTAGCAGTAGATTTAAACTTCTTACAGAACTTTTAGTCCTAAAAATTCACTCTTTCACAAGAAGTGTATGAATTTATCCAGAAAGTATTAGTAAAGATTACACTACAATATATTCGCGTCGGTCGTGAACAAGCATTGCGATTATTTCAAACTGCCAGAATTGAGTGTGGATAATTTCAGGTGTCTGATATTTGTTCAGGGACTCGTTTCAGCTAAAGACGCTGAACTTAGACATAGAGTTCTGAATAAATTGAAAAATGAGTCAAACCTTACTTTCCAACAAATATAGCGGAAGACTGTCAGAAATTCGTAAGCGTACGCCAAGATTCGAAAAATATCTAGGAATCTGGCATAGTTCACCTAAGTAAAGTACGTAAAAAAAAACAAAGAACAAAAAAAAAACAATTTAATTCTCGCTCTAAATCAAACCAATCAAAAAAGAAACAAGACAACTTGCCCCCTAACCCGTGTTTCAATTGTGGGTTATTTCATTGGTATCAGGACTGACCTTACCGGAATAAAAAGTGCCTAAATTGTAGCCGTGTCGGCAGCCTTTGAGATCGGCGGTCAAGAGCGAGGGAAAATTTAATCGCCCCCAAATCATTTTACTCGATCGACTCCATTTTCTTAATAGTCGCCTTACGTAAAGCGTAGCGTGAATCGCTGACGGAAGACAAAAACTGAAATTTTAATTATAATTTCAAACGTGTTAGAAAGGATTTAAAAAATAAAAAAAATAATAACAACAAAATTTGATCTTTCCTTTAATAATAGCATAAACATTTTGATGATAAAACTTTGTTTTTATTAAGTTTGAGCCCTTTTAACATCATGATATGTTGTTTTATTTGGCAATAGAGTGGAGATACTTAAATTCGTAGTTTCTTTCTTCTTTTTTACGACAACCTCCATCTCATAGATTGTAAAAAGTAACAAATCTGATTTTCTCAACGATTTTCTATAAAAAATGACTTATTTGTATAATTTATTTTTCGGTGGGTGGTTGAAAGAAGTATGCGTTTTTTTTCTTCTTTCTAATGTTCATTTTTACTTTTCGTAGGTAAACTACTACCAGGTGTTTATACCAAATATGCACAACTTACGTACTCTATTAAACGAACTTTTCGAAAAAGACAAGGTCTGGGAGTGAACACCTGAATGCCTAGAAGTATTCGTTAAAAAAAAAGGAAATCTTGACGTCGGACTTGTTTCTCACCCACCATAACCCAGACCTGGACATTATAGTTGTCAGCGACACCAGCTCGTATGGCACTGGAGTAAGTATTATGCACAAGATGCCAGATGGATCTGACAAACCAATAGCTCATACATCGATATTCACGATAGACACTTTACATTGCAGACGGACCATAAACCATTACTGACCATCTTCGGTTCTAAAATGGTCTGATAGACTGCGGAAATGGGTAACAATTCTTTTATATTACAACTTTAAAATGGAGTTCCTACCGTCTAAAAACCTCTATCATGCCGACAGACTGTCCTGATTAATCCCGAAAAACAAAGATCCACTTGAAGATACTATGATTGCTTCTTTTCGAACAGAAGGAGAATTTAAAACCACATTATGCAACACAGTAAGGGAACTGCCCGTAACTCTCGACCAAATCAAGCGAGAAGCTCTAAACGATGAGTTTATCAGGCAAAGCAAAACCAAAATTTGTGAAAAAGACCAACAGACTTCATATATTTTTTCTCTATGCGACGAAGTACTGCTATATATTGAGCGAGTCATCATTCCTACAACACTACAAAGAAGAGTTCTGAAAGATTTCTATGCCAGACACTTAGGGATTACAAAGATGAAAACCCTTATGCGCAGTTTTGTATACTGACCGAACATGAATAAGGATATCGAAAAAAATCGTAAAATCTTGTAAAAGCTTGCCTTGGCAGCTAAGGCACCTCTAATCTAAACTTATTTATAAATGGAACTGTGTGTGTGTGTGTGTGTGTGTGTGTGTGTGTATCCGTTACCTATAGACTCCAAAATGGCTGAACCGATTTTCTTGAAAATTTACACAGTTGTACTATAAGCGTCTGCGAGTGTTCTTAGCTTGGTTTTTTGTCTAGGTACCCCCGATAAATATCGAAAATCGATTATCGAATAAATCGGGTTATAGAAGGAGTGGTCCGATTTTAATCAAATTTCATACACTCATAGACAAAGACATAAGAAACGATATCCAGAAGTTTCAAGGTTGCAGTTCTTACAATAGTGCAGAAAATCGATAATATATATATATATATATATATATATATATATATATATATATATAAAGGCAAGATGTTTGTGTGTGTGTCTGTTTATCTGTCTGTATGTCCTTTATACAAATCCACAATTTTTATCCGATTCTCACCAAACTTCACACAAATATTCTTTAGGCTGAGTCTGAGCTCCAGGACCATGGATTAGTTTTAAAGCTTTCATTACACCCGAGCAACGCTGGGCTATACTGCTAGTAAATTTATAAGCACTTAATAAATATCATCAAATGGTTGACATTTGTGATCTCAATTTTATACATTAGCAAAAAAATTCACATTCAGTTTAATGAAAGATACAATGTATTGCATTGCATTGTAAATTGATCACTTTACCTAAAACTTTATTGAAAAACTTTAAATTTTTAGTATTCAAAAATGAATATACATGCTTCCCTGTGTTATTATTATTATTAACTACAGAAAATTTATTGGTCCTAGTTTTAATAATCCATACATTATGTGGTGAAAGACAGAAATGCCATTGGCAAATTATAGGCAACACAACAAACAAGAGACTGTAAAAATACAACGAGGCCCTCTTTTAAATTTCCCCTGAACATGTATCTCCATTCTCATTTGTATTATTGTGCAACAAACTCTAGAAATGGACCATCATAAACTCACAAGGGAATTTTTTTTTAATCATTTCACCCAAGCAAGGCATTCCACTGCCACTATTGCGCAAGGGCTTATATAGGAGAAGGTAAATAGAAAGAGTGGTTAGATATAGGAAATGTCAGAAGGAGGGTGATAGATGGGTAAGGATACAAAGGCTGAGGGTTGGGTACATGGGAAGAGTGTTTGAGAGAATGGATGTGAGTTAATGTGTTAGGAGGTGTCTATTGACCTTACATTTAAACTCCTGGAGATTGTAGCTGTCGGGGAAGCAATCATGTGGAAGGGAATTCCACAGTCGGGAAGTGCGAGAAAAGAAACTGTTGGAGTAGAAATTGCGATTACATTTTATCGGTTTCACTGTAAAAGGGTGGGACCTAGTTGCTAATCTAGTATCTCATGCAAATTCGTACCTAGGGGGCACCAGTGATCTAAGTTCATCGGAGCAGAAGCCATGAAAGTATTTATAGAAGAGACACAGGGAAGCCACGTCACACTGGTGAGAGAGAGACTGCTGCTGGTCTGCCAAGTCGGTATCAATCACATTACAGACTCTCCATTGTATTTTGTCAAGAACACCGAGGAGAATAGCAGGGGCACCCAACCAGATGTGGCAGCAGTATTCAATGCACGGGTGGATGGTAGATTTATATATGTGCAGGATAGATTCAGATGGAAAAAACTTCCGCACAGGGAACCAACTTTCATAGCAGCGGATTTAGCAATGAAAGGTGAAAATAAATGTCATAGGAAGAAATAAGGAATTGAACCCTGTTTTCAATAGATTTAGTTGTTTAAATCCACAGCCTCAGTGGGTAAATACATGGAACAACTTCTAACAGATCAACATATCCTTTCATGTTTTCCTCTATCCATACAGGACATACACATATAACACTGAAAAATGAAGAATGCATAGCATGCCAGAAATCTTATTCTGTGAAACACTTTCTACTTAATTGTAGTGACCTTACATCTATTCCTTCTATAATATCAATAATCTGAAAGACCTATTTGAAAAAGTAAATGCAAATACAATTTTAGCCCTTTTAAAAGAAAAGTCAGTTATGTGCCATATGTGATACACGCTTGGGCAATCATGTCTCAAAAGTGATTTGACTGACTGGGTAGAAGATTATCCTGCAGTAGGTTGCCATTACTTTCTGCAGTAGACTGGTTGCCAGCCAAGGCTATAGAATCCAATCTGTTCTGTTATTTAACCCATAACTGGAGGGAAGAGATGGATTAATACCTTTCCCAAGAGTATTTGAGCATAAGTGAATGCAATGAATTCAACTGGCATTCGAACTTGACTCTCCAATTTCTCATTCCGTGCTGATATCCACTGCACCACAAACGCACAAAAGAAAAATAAATCTGCATAAAAAAAAATAATTTTAACCCAATAACTGATAATTTACAAAATTGACCGTTCAAACCTTTATCATTGTTTTTGGAATAACATAACCCCCCAAAAAAAGATTGACATGTCATAAAACTAAGTAATCATAATCACCTACTGACTCTCTACCCATCTCAACATCACAACAGGCATCTAACAACCTTAATGGGCAGCATTAAAACCACCTCTTTGAACTGAGATAATTGGCAGCCCAGTACTAGTTCAATAGTCCCCACTAACAGAGGTCCAGAACTGAATTCAGCCTCAGTATTGACCAACAATTAGAAATCTTCAACATCCAGTTTGTTTATACTCGAACCCAAAAGCTTTCATTTATTTGTTTATTAATTTCAGTCAAGTGGATGGCTGCTTTGAAAACCATATCTTACAGAATTTATCATTTGTCAGAAAACAAAACACTTGAAACCAAGAGACACTATCTCCTTCTAAGTGTGTTTCATTCATAATAACATAAGGTAATGCAAAAATGATAAATGGAAAAAAAAGGGGAAATTATTTTAAAAACCAGTTGGATAAACTGAAATTATATTTCAAGAAATACAAAAGAAATTTGAAAGTTTATAAAAAATAATTGAATCCTCAAACTTTTTTAAAACCACTTCTGCCTCATTTATCCAAGAAAAAAATGTGATTCTTCTACCTGAGAAATTGGAAACTTGTTAATGAGATTTAAGTGTTGTCTTCTCGTTTTTTTTTATTTTGCAATGCATTATAGTTCTGTCATGCTGGGTGAGACATCACCATGAAATCTCTGATTCTTGGCAGATGTAGAATGCTTTTGGTCTGGTTAAGAAGTGAAGCTTTTCTAAAATACTTGCCTACCCTCCTCGTCCCTTCCTATGTTACACCCGTGCATGCTATTAAAAGGACACACCCGTGGGCACATGCAAATGAACAATACTGTCTTGAGTTATAGCAATACCTACTGATACTTAGTCTTCATGGTTAAGTTAGACAGCAACACATCAGAACATATTCATATCATTAAATACTTGCATGCAGGCAGACAAGTGTACAGACGTTTACTTTTCAAGTATATGTAAATAAAATGCATTAGCACACCTTTCATACCCATTCCAATATACATTTCTGCAATGGCATCATAGCTAGCAAACTTAGTTTGTACACCATTACTAACGAGTTTTATTCTTGTTAGGAGTTTCACAATGCAGCTGTTGGACTAAGCCTAGCTTAGTAAATATCTATAGATACAGACCGAGGAATAAAACATTAATTCATAGACATGTATTAATATAGATTTTTTTATTTAGTTAACTAGTCTACATCACTTATAATCTTTCTATTAATATCAACAAATTTAGGTTAAATACAGATTACAGAAAACATCCATAGAATGCAATGTTTATATATATATATATATATATATATATATATATATATATATATCCTCAGCCTTACCCGAATTTGAAAGGAGTGAGTAAAGGGCGTTATTATTATTTTACACTCACTACAAAGTCTTTGAACCTTTTATCAGAATTTCATAGACTTTCCGTGAATCACTCCGTCTACTCATCAGAGGGTATCATATTTCACTGCCATTCAGAAAGGGCTCAGGAAAAAGACAGAAAGATAAAACATTTAACCACAGTAACTTGTCAGTTAGTTAATATATGTGTGTATGTGCACGTGCGTATACATATACACACACACACGTATATATATATATATATATATATATATATATATATATATATATAATCTTTTTACCCCAAGCAAGGCAGAACTGCCACTGTTACAGTGAGAGAAATAACAGTAATGCTGAAGAAACGATAAGAGTTGGGTGGGATTTGGGATTTAGGGAGGTAGGAGATGGCAGCTGACGCTACATTTAAACTTTTGAATATTGCAGCTATCAGGGAACCAAGTATACGGAAGCAAGTTCCACAGGTGAGAAGTGTGAGAAAAGAAACTGTTCAAGTGGCGGTTACATTTGACTATTTTGACATTAAAAGGGTGGGACCTAGATGCCAATCTAGTCGCACGAGTAAATTCATGTGCTCGGGGCACCAGTAAAAGAAGTCAGAAAGAAGCTGTGAAAATAATTGTAGAAAAGACTGAGGGGAGCCACATCCGATCGGTGAGAAAATGACTGCAGTCAAGATACTAAATCGGGATCAATTACGTTTCAGATCCTCCTTTGGATTTTCTCGCGAACCTCAAAATGAATAACAAGAACACCCGATCAAATATGGCAACAGTATTCAATGCATGAACGAATGGCAGATTCATAAATGTACCAGATGGATTCTGATGAGAAACACTTCCTGAGCCAAACTTCTTAGCGGTAGATGCAACTATAGATTCGATGTAGTCGTTCCACTTGAGGTCAGTTGAGTGAGAGTGTGTGGCTTTCTAGGGGACTAGCGTGATCCATACTGATGGACAGTAGGAAAATTTCTCTGTGACAGTTAAAGGATAGCAGCTTTGTTTTAGAGTCATTAAAATTTACATTTCCCTTCCCATTTCATCACAGGTCCTTTTCAAAGAGCAGCAGTGATGTTTACTTTGTCAATCTTATTTCTTATTGAGACTGAAGTAAATTGTCGTTTCATCTGCATGGGGCTTACGGCCATATCACGTTGAATACACCGGTTCTCGCTCGATCACCGAAGTTAAGCAACGTTGAGCCTGGTCAGTACTTAGAGGGGTGACCGCTTGGGAATACCAGATGCTGTAAGCGTTTAGTGACGGATGTGCGTTGTGGTGCAGTGGATATCGGCTCGGAAAAAGAAGTCGAGTTCGAATTCCAGTTGAATACCCTGCATTCACTTAAGCACTGGTACCCTTGGGAAAGGTATTAATCCGTTCCTTCCCTCCAGTTATGGGTTAAATAACAGGGTAGGACTTGGGGACCCTGCCCTTAGAAACAAATCCCAATGAATCTTGATACTCGAAAAAGAAAAAAGTATTACTAGACACAAAATTTCTATAAAAAACAACAATAAATTGTTGGAAAGAAAAAGGTATTACCAGCAATAAATAAATAAAATTTAGTTGGCAATAAATGACCCGCCGAGGTGTCGATATGCCATAAAACAAAAACAACCAACAATTATCTGCATGGATACCGACTTGTGAACTGATTACAAGATCATTGATGGAGATCAGGAAAAGCGTAGGACCTAGGATGGAGCCTTGCGGGACGCCCGTATGAAAGGATCTGGGAGCTTGTCCGTTCAAAGGAACATTCATTTCACTGAAGCGGAAAAGATTGCTATAATTTTTGTCGTAAAGAAATTTCACAGGATGAGAGTAGGAACAAAATCCAGATTGCAAACTGATCATCGTCCATTATTAAGTATGTTCGATTCTAAGAAATGTATTCTCACGCATACTGCAAACGGACTACAGTGTTCAGTTACGATTCCATTGAACTTTGATTTCAAGATGGAATTTTTATTGTATAAAAAATTGAGACACACAGAAGACATACCAAGATTGAAATCAAAAAGTGAAAAAGAGTTTGAAGATACTGTCATTGCTTTGCTGGAATCTGAAAGCGAAATTAAAGGTTTTGTGTGTAAAATGATTAAAGAATTGCAGATCACAGCAGACGATATCAAAATTCATTCTAAAATTTACGTTTATTCAAAATACGATGAATGATGTGATGTTAAGTCAAAAAAAGGAATAAAACTAAAAGTAACTTAGTGGAATCAAAAAAAAAAAAAAAAAGAAAAAATCTAAGCCGATCTACAATTCAGAGGAAAACTTGTGCCAGGTGTCGAGAGAGCAGACTAAAAAGGCATTAACGCAAACACGCGAAATAAAAAACTTAGGTTTTAAGATATCTTCTGAATTTTAAAGAAGTCTTGCGTTGTGGCGCAGTGGATATCGGAAAGAGAAATCGGGGATATGAGTTCGAATTCCATTTGTATTCCTTGCATTCACTTACGCACAAATATCCATGAAAAAGATATTAATCCGTCTCTACCCTCCAATTATAGATTAAATAACGGGACAGATTGAGTTCTATATCCTTGGCTGGCAAACAGTCTACCGTAGAAAGTAATGGTAACCTACTACGGGATAATCTCCCCAGTCAGTCATGTCTCTAAAGAGACATGATATATATATATATATATATATATATATATATATATATACTAGCAGTATAGCACGGCGTTGCTCGGGTGTAATGAAAGCTTTAAAACTAATCCATGGTCCTGGAGCTCAGACTCTTTGGACGTTGGCACGAAAGACTAAAAAGCAACAGTTGTTTCCAGTTAAAGCGAAACCGTAGACTGAAAGAAAAATGAATGAATGTAAGTCAAATTTTGATTTCCTGGTATCGATATCAAATAAGTTTTTTTCGTCGTAAACTGAATTCTGAAGGCTAAATAAGTCCTCTGAGTAAATGGTATCATGGCTGAGACTAAGAACTACAATTATGCCTACTTAGAGCCAAACCCGAAGCAAAAACTAAAATAAAAGGGCTGAAAAAATACAGACATACAGGCAGATAAACAGACACACACACATAAACATCTTGCCTATATATATATATATATATATATA
Source organism: Ascarosepion bandense (assembly GCA_037127315.1). Classification (NCBI taxonomy): domain Eukaryota; kingdom Metazoa; phylum Mollusca; class Cephalopoda; order Sepiida; family Sepiidae; genus Ascarosepion; species Ascarosepion bandense. The sequence continues at coordinate 473,878 of JBBBDQ010001351.1, forward strand.
TATATATATATATATATATATATATATATATTTATTATTGATTTTCTGCACTATTGTAAGAACTGCAACCTTGAAACTTCTGAATATCGTTTCTTATGTCTTTGTCTATGAGTGTATCAAATTTAATTAAAATCGGACCACTCCTTCTATAAGCCGATTTTTTCGATTATCGATTTTCAATATTTATCGGGGGTACCTCGACAAAAAACCTAGCTAAAAACACTCGCAGATGCTTATAGTACAACTGTGTAAATTTTCAAGGAAATCGGTTCAGCTGTTTGGGAGTCTATAGGTAACGGATACACACACAGAGACACACACACAAAGTTCCATTTATAAATAAGTTTAGATATATATATATATATTATGTGAATAGATTTATGCTTATCATGTTTTGAAATATTTTTTCTGACAGATTAATTTCCATCTAATAAAACTGAAAATAACAAGGAACAGACTGCAGTTCTTGTCAGTTTATTTTAAGAATCACAGTCCATTTTGTTACACTCCTGTGATGACTTTGTAGTTTATTTTGAAATAAAATAATTCATTAGTTATTATTTTTAACGCATTTGATGTCACATGAGTGCGATGAGATTTTTTCTAATTTAAATGTTTGTCCTGTCACGTGAATGCGACACCCACACAATAACGTTTAATTCTTGGCAAAGAGTGAAATCAGTCAAAAACTTGAAATATTAAATAGGGTGTGGACAGCTTGTTCACGCTTTCCATTCTAACATAGAGTAATCAAAATGTCTCAATTAAGATATTTAAAAATATAACACATCATTTCTTACATTTTTATTTACCACACACACACACACACACACACACACACACACACACACACACACACGCGCGCGCGCGCGCGCGCACACACACACACACCTAACGTAACACACATATATGTGTGTTCCGTTATTTCAGTGGATATTCATGTTTGAGAAGATGGTTCGTCTTTTAAGCTGCCTGTGAATTTCTGCCAGCCTGTGAATTAAAGTTTTAATGTTGAAGATTTGAAGTAATAAAAATGTCGGATTAAAAATAAATCCTCTTATTCTTTAGAAGTCACACACACACACACACACACACACACACACACACACACACACACACACGTCGTCATTAGCAGAACATGTTGCCACGCATTGGGGTGCTCATAGACATTACTTTCAATGTGAAATGAGCCCTATGTTGGATCTAAAGAGACGTCCGGGGCCACCACATTAAAGAACTGGAGAGTTCAGGGGATGGACAGCTCTGTCTTTCTTTAGACTTTCTTTGTTTTTTGCTATTTGTTTTCTGGTCTTTTCAATGGATGTTTATTCTTGGACTGCTCTTCTCCAATTGGTTCTTTCTGCAGATTCTGTCTTCCAACTGACTGGATCGGTTTCTGGCCTCTGCAAGGTGTTTCTGATCCTTGAATCGATGACATGGGGCTCCATGCCAGATGCGAGCTCCGAAAAAAAGATTTTTGAGGGATGGGGGATGTCTGCCATTCAAGCAAAGTGTCTTTACCATGGAAGTCGGTGGTGGGTCATCATGTGGATATCTATATTACGTAAATTAACGAAGATTAACGAAACTGGTTATAAACAACCTACAATTTGAAATGATTTGTTTGAACATTATTACATTATTTTTGATCGATACTCGTAGTTAAGTAGACATTCTGTTTATAATCAAACAGTATTATATATTTATTTCTATCGGCCTGCTTATTTACGATAAATTTTTGTTACAAAAATGTGTGTCATTCGGCAGGATTCGAACTTGTTACTCACATGTTAATTTCCGCAACATGTTTACATTTGTTGACGTTACAATACATTTCAGAGCTGATATGGTTATTACGATTAATCAGACACTTTGGACGTTGGGACGAAAGACTAAAAAAAAAAAAGACTCTCCCCTTTCTTGATTGGAAAAGTGATATCCAGTCAGATTAATCTGAAATCGGTTTGGAAGATGAGAGACTGTAATTTGATGGTGGAGGTTAAACCCAGAAAACATACTTCCTGACTTTTAACTCACCTAAAATTCTATCCAAAATCAAAGCCAGTGGAGCCATATATTCAGGCTCTACTGAGATGTTTTAGATGTTAGAAATTTGGCCAACACAGAGATGGCTGTAGAAGTCGCTCTACATGCGCAAAATGAGTCCCAAAAGACTGATCATGGTGAAGATGGGTGCCAGGATAAAATTCAGTCCGTTAAGTGTCATACGTAATACACGCTTGGGCGATCATGTCTCGAAAGATTCATGACTAACTGGGCAGAAGATTATCCCGCAGTAGGTTGCCATTGCTTTCTGTGGTAGACAGGTTGCCAACCAAGACTATAGAACTCTATCTGTTCTATTATTTAACCCAGAACTGGAAGGAATAGACGGATTAATACCTTTCCGAAGGGTATTTGTGCGTAAGCGAATGCAAAGAATTCAACTGGAATTCGAACTCTACTTCCCGGTTTCTCGTTCCGAGCAAATGTGCAAATTACAAGGAAAATCATTCAGCTTACTCTCGTACTTGTGACTACTGGAAAAGAAAAAAAGAGATTGTGTAAGTAAAATATAAAAGAAACGTTTCCTTTGCAGCAGTAAAAAAAAATTAATTGAAGGGTACATCAGGGGCCCTTTCTCCGCAAGAATAGTGAATAGGACAAGTCCAAATAACTCTAATCTGACAAGTATAGGGACCTTATTAAGAAACTGGTACACTGTAGATGGAATGATTGGCCCAATTTTCAACAAATCTGAAAGAAATATATTATAAAGAAGTGGGACCGGCCGAACCAAGAAAAAGTAAAAAGGAAAATTGCCAATAAGAGTATAACATCATTTCAGATGCAGACCCTCTCCTCCCAAAAATGTTAAACTATTTGCAGAACAAAGGTCACAGAGATCACCTATACAACCACCAAAGTCCCTAAACACAAGATTAAGTACATCACCAAAGAGAATAGAAACGACCAAGTAAAAGATGGAAGCTGAGAGCCGAAACCCACAGATGAATAAAGCTTCTAAACTAAAACAAATAAAAAACAAATAAGCCATAAATAAGAGTGCAAGTATGCATAAAATATTGCAATGGAACTGCCGTGGACTGAAGTCAAATATTAAGGAGTTGCTTCTGCTGATAACAAACCTGACTCCAGCAGTTATCTGCCTTAAGGAAAACTTCCTTAAGAGTAATGATGAAATAAATATTAGAGAGTACCAGCAATACAATTATTTAAAAGACAATGGTCTTCGGACATCAGGTGGTTCATCCCTTTTAATCAAGAATAATGTTCCACAAAGTCAGTTAAACTTAACAACAAACTTACAGGCAATAGCTGTAAAAGTGACGTTGTGCAGACCAATTAACATTTGCTTGGTATACATTCCACCAAATGAAGAGATAAAGGAAACTGAACTGCAGGAAATTATAAAGCAACTTTCTGCTCTTTTTATGTTACTAAGGGATTTTAACTTTCACAGCACCATATGGGGCTGTAAAGATACAAACTGAAAGGAAAATGTCTGGAATGTTATCAATAACAATTTGTGTAGCTGTAACGATAAATCCCCATTCTCTGGAACTTACTCTGCAATTGATCTATCTTTGTGAAATCCATCGATCTTTATGGACTTTTCCTGGACAGTTCTGATGGATACATGTAGTAGCGATCATTTTCCAATATGTCTGGAAAATTCGGAACAAAGTAACAGAAACTTTAATGTTGAAAATTGAGTAAAGCAAACTGAGAAATACTAAAAATCTATGCTCTGAAAAACTAGAAGGATTATGTACCAAGAACATATCACAGTTTACAGAAATCCTGGTATTGCAAAGAAATGCGTCCATAAGTGTAAAATTAAAAAAACAACGTAATAGACCTTGGTTTAATGATGAGTGCAAAAAGGATATTAAGCTCAGAAGAAGGGCATTAATTTTTAATAAAGACCTCACAACAGATAACTTGCTGAAATTTAAGCAACGTTGTGCAAAAGCCCAGAAAATAATCAAAGATAACAAACAGGAATGTTAGAAAAATTACCTCAGTAAACTTAATTCAGCAACAGAAACGAAATCTGGTTGAATATGATAAAGAAGATAGCTGGTAAATTTCATAATGCAAGAAAACAGCTTTTGTTGTAGCCTGGGTGGGGGCCAGAAACGGAACAGGGTTAAACAAATATATTAACAAAGAACAATATTACAAACATACACAACATGAGAAGATCACCAGTGTGACTTATTTGGTCCGGTTGTCAGAGCCATCTGCTAAAATAGCCTTCCGTACAAAGCAGAAACTTCTGCTTACTTATAGTTTAGAAGAGTCCATGTTTGCATCGGTAAATTACCATAACAACCCCCTCCTAAGTATCACCTCTGCAGTAATCTTAATGTTTTTTTTATTTACGACGAGAAAGTCCGTCATTTTTTTATTTTTTATTTTTAAACAGTCTGTTCCAAGGCCACTTGCGATATTGGCATATCAAAAGTATTGTAAATGACATCCATTACTTCTTTCTCTTCAGGAGGACTGCTGTCAGCATCGTTTGACAGACCTTTCCTGATTTGGTTTAAATGTCTTTTGTGAGTAAATTGAGGATCTAAAATTATGTAAACTATGTTTCCTACTTTTTTTCAATTGTACCCATCTCCCAGAAAGAGTTATTATACCGAAACATCCGGAAAAAATGTTCTTTTTGGGTTGGTAACGTTTTGTAGGCGCCATGTTTGTTCGTCGAGGTTTTGTTTGTTTGGAAAGTAGCTTGTCGAACAAAGACCTGATTTTACACGCAAACATTACCTCAGCTGGGGTAATGATGATAGTGTGCTATCGTTGGGCGTGATTCTATACACCAGAGGGAGCTGTTGTAGAGCTTTTTCTGTGGGTGTGCCCCTAGCTTTCTTCAGGGCTCTTTTCAGCGTTTCAACCAAGCGCTTGGCTTGACTGTTGGACCTTGGGTGATATGGAGCGATCGTGATATGATTGATTAGGAAGGTCTCACAAAAATCCATAAAATCACCGGATGTAGATTGCGTCCCATTGTCTGACACGAAACAACTGACTACCACAAACAGTGAACAGTTCGTGTAGGAAATTGATTGTCACTTTGTAGTGGGATTTCTACCTCTAAGAACTTCGGGCCACTTAAAAAAAACAAACTATCTACTACTATAAGATAGTAGAATCCATCTAGCGGGCCGGCAAAATCTATATGATCTCGAGATCATGGTCTATATCTGACTAGCAGTAGTCTACAATCTTTTGAAAGGTTATAGCCATGTCATAAGAGCCTACAATGTTTTGAAATGATATGGCCATATCTTAAAAGACAACAATCATTTCAAATGGTGTGGCCATGTCATAAGAGCCAATAATCTTTTCACTGTTATCCAACTAGTTAGCATCTTAAGTAAAAGAAGATCCTTTACAGGGATTTGAGACATATGGAGGGGGCTGGTCAAATGTTTGTCTGCACGGCAATTTTACAACCACACCCAGTCATGGGATTGATATTGGCGATAATGATTATGAATATTTATGTTATTAGTCATATGTTAAATCTTATACAATGTATTTGAATTTTTATCTGTGAAGATTGAAATACAAAATTGTTATGTAGTTATGGCCATAAATATAAATATGAATATATATTGATTGAGTACTGATGCCAATAAAATAGTGCTCGATGTAGAATAACAGAATTATAATGTATATATTAATAAATATACATTTGTCTTTCTCACCTGGTTTATAAAACAAAGATTTGTGCTACTGATGAAGAAAAAAATTATCATATATATATATATATAAAATAATGGCTGGATGCGTGTATCCAAGGATGCCTGTCTATTAGGGTGTCTAGCTAATCCCCATTGCAGATGCCTGTTCAAGCACATTTGTGTTTGTTCAATACTCACAAGAGCCCACCTGTAGTTTATACTGCAAATATGCTTAGTGAAGAACAGTCTGAACAAGACCAGGACACTCAAACTCTCGGTCAAGATAACTTGTGACTTCATGCCCTCACATCTATCAATGACTTCCAAAGGATCCTGTCTATCCATTTACACTTGAGTCAACCCATGGTATGGAATCATCTTTTCCAGACCAACCTGAAGAAGTGACCTTGACCTTGCTGACAAACTGACCATGGTGAGATTCAGCCTGGTCCTTATAGTCAGAAAGCAAACATTCTAAACACACTACCACACACTCATATATATATATATATATGAGTGTGTGGCAGTGTGTTTAGAATGTTTGCTTTCTGACATAAGGACCAGAAAACAAAACCTATTCTAAACACACACACACTCTGTATATATATATATATATATATATATATACACAGTCATGTCACGTTGAATACACTGGTTCCTGCTCGATCACCAAAGTTAAGCAATGTTCAGCCTGGTCAGTACTTAGATGGGTGATCGCTTAGGAATACCAGGTGCTGTAAGTGTTTATTGACGGATGTGCATTGTGATATGGTGGTTGTCAGCTTGGAAAGGAAAATCAGTGAGCTGAGTTCCAATTTCAGTCAAACACTCTGCATTCACTTGCGCACTGGTACCCTTGGGAAAGGTACTAATCCGTCCCTTCCCTCCAGTTATAAGTTAAATAACTGAGGTCTGCTGTTTATGCGATCTGTGGCAAACTTCTGCACCGATTGTTTGTTATCAGCAGTTCCAAAAAGTGTGGATGGTGCTACACAAGCCTTCACCACTCTAAACAATTCTTTGTGTGGTAGTCTAACTATGCTAGACACTCATACGTCAAAATCGACGGGAGAGTCCATCATGTACGTATGCCCACACACATACACAGGGTGAATCAAAAGTAGGTATATGCTTTACAGTTATTTTATACATTTTATTACACTTACATTTGTTTAACACTGTTATCTCATTTTCTTCATTCATAGACATCCTAGGATATCCAGATTTTGATGTAATAATCTCTGAACCTGTTTTTTTAAGTTTATCTCTTATATGACAAATTCTCAGCCATGTTGGTGGAACAATGTCGAATGTTTCCCACCATGCTTTGCACACCTGCTCAGAATTTTCAATCATCTAATACTGCTTTAGAACCCACTTTCTTTGTTCTCAACTCAAGTTATTTGCCATTATTCACAATGCCATTTAAAAAAAAAACAAAGTCATATTAGTACATAAATAATTGCTGTATACCTACTTTTTTTTTCTATCTATCTATCTATCTATCTATCTATCTATCTATCTATCTATCTTAGTCATCCACATACAAGCCTGTTTCACTGTATCACAGCTCATCAGTGTGGATAGACACATCCACTTGCTTCTGGCTGAGATCGAAACTTGACTGATTTGGTGCCAGAGTCACTACCTCCTAAGTCATAGGTGCATGGAATCAGAAAAGGGAAATTTTAACATGTTGTATATAAGCAGTCACTGAAAGGACTCAATTGATTCCTGAAGAGTAATGCATATATCGCAAAAGTGATTGGTACTAAATCCAAATAACATGGCTTGGAGTTAAATCCCAAAGGATCCTATCAATATTAAATATTAACACTGATCCAGCCAGAGGGCTCAATTTAAAAAAAAGTTATTTATTTACAGATCTAATATTTATTATACATAAAAAAATTCAAATTTTCTTATATTGGATGGCCATTTTGATTTAACACCTGTCTCATCAGCGAGAATTAAACATTATGGGAAATCAAATTTAATTGCGTGTGTATAAAAAACAGAAGTAAGGGTAGAGAAAAAAAGGGACAGATCATCGCTACCATAAAATGTGAAATCTGGCATATGGATGACAGTAAAAAAAGAGAAACAATAAAATAAATTAGAAATAAAAAAAATAAAAATGAAAATAAAAATGAAAATAAAGAAAAAATAGGTCAGATAAAATTAGGACTTTTTAAGGCCACTGTTAAAGAGCCACAAATAATGTTAATACCAAAACGTTAAGTTAAAAATTAAAACAATAGAACTAAAAGGAATATCAATTTAAGAAAGAAATTTTTTTTTATTTTTTATAAGCGTTTCACCCCGAGCAAGGCATGTCACTGCCACTACTGCGCAGGGGGCTACGTAGAGTGGAGAAAGGCTGATTAAATATAGGAAATGTCAGAGGGTGGGTGATAGGCGGGTAAGGATACTGAGAATGAGGGTTGGGTAGATGAGAGTGTTCTGAGAATAGTTGGGAGTTAGTGTGATAGGAGGTGTCTATTGACCCTACATTTATACACCTGGAGATTGTAGCTGTCGGGAAAGCAGAGTTGTGGAAGGGAGTTCCACAGGCGGGAAGCACGAGAAAAGAAGCTGTTGGAGTAGAATTTACGGTTACATCTTATTTGTTTAACTGTAAAAGGGTGGGACCTAGTTGCTAATCTAGTATCTCGTGTAAATTCGTGCTTAGGCGGCACCAGTGATCTAAGCTCATCGGAGCAGAAGCCATGAAAGTACTTATGCAGCTCATAAGAAGACATGAAGCAACTATTTTAAGGGATTTTAATTTTAGATTAATTATTAGGAAGTTTGAATTTAAATATAAATTTATGACAACATTTGCTTATAAATTCTTTGTGTAAATTTAAAAGCAGATTTTGCTTAGGATGTTTTGATATTTTGATTTTTCCAACTAAACATAAATTGCATCTCTTGTAAAGGTTATTGGGGGTGTAGGCAGAACCTCTTAATCTCCAACTCACTAATGGATTAAGTCCTTCCTCTTTCATTTTTCAAGATCTTTGAGAAAGGGAAGTTTGAAATTTTAGATTAGAGTTGAAAAAGGAGTGTTTATGAGAGTAGCAACATTGTTTGAATTCTCTTGCCAAAATTCCAATGTAAACTTGATAATTATTTTTGTTATTTTTAGGGAAGATGTTAGCTTGGTAGATCACTTTGGTAGACTTATATTTACCTTCAACAGGACAAATGTAAATGGACCTGCAATTTTATGAGTGTATTATACCAGTTTTAAGATTAAATCTATCTAAATTCTTTAAAATCTGTCTATATGTTATATTGCTGAGGTGGATGCAATACACAGAGAAGTATGCTGTAGTATTATTCAAAACAATATCCGGTGTCAAATGGATATACTCAGAACAATGCAATAGTTACAATGACAGACAAGACAGAACTGACAACACAAAGAGGTGTTTAGATTGCAATAGTTGCCAAAGTAATCAGTCTGAATATTACTCAAATGACGCATAAATATTTGAATGCTACTATTTTTTTACTTAAATAAACCATTTCAGACCATGGGCCATTCCATCATTGAGAGCACTTCAGAGGTGTCTGCCACTCTTCAACACTATATATACAAGGTATCAAAAAAGTTCTGTCTGTTTTTAAAGGAAAGAAAAACAAAAGAAAACGCTTCACAGTATGTGTAACTTATATTTAGTCTTCGAAATAATCGCCATTGGCATCCAGCACCTTCTGCCAATGTGTCTCCAGCTGTTCAATGCCCTTGCGGTAGAACTCGGAGTGTTTTGACGCAAAGAAGTGTGCAAGGGCTTTGCGCAAGTCTGCTTCATTAGTGAAGGATTTCCCACGAAGATGATTATCCAGAGAGTGGAAGAGGTGGTAATCGAATGACGCAAGGTCAGGTGAATAATGTGGATGGCACAAAGTCTCCCACCCAAGTTGCTGTATGGTATCCCTGACCACTCGCATGACATGTGGCATGTCGTTGTCATGGAGGAAAAGCACACCTTTGTGATTCACCAGTGCTGGCTCCTTCTGGCGCAATGCCTGTTGCACACCTTTCAATTGCTGTTAGTTTTGGTCTCCAGTGACCGCTTGGCTCGTTGGTAGCAGTTCATAATGAACCACTTGACGACCTGTCCACCAGACACAGTCATAATCTTGTGTGGATGCATAGGCGGTCTTGCGGTGTAAATAACAGCATCCTGAGGAGATAACCAATGTCTGGAGCACTTGGGAGTTTCGTACGGAACCCACTTTTCATCACTGGAAACACACTTGCTCAGTTTTGTACGTCTTACCTAGGCGGTGCAGGTAAAGTATAACTGATTCATTGGAAACGTTGAACTGTCTTGCAAGTTCACCACATGTTAGACTTCTGTCTTCTTCAATGGCTGCCTTCAGGACTCCGTCATTCAAGACCTGTGGTCATCCACTGCAAGGCTCATCATGGAGAGACAAATCTTCCGACTTAAATTTTTGAAACCAACGCCTTGCAGTACATTCATCCACAGTACTATCCCCAAATGCTTGACATATGCTGCGGCTTGATGCAGCTGCTGATAAGCCCACTATGAAGTCGTAAAACAAACAGCCCTGAACGAGATCTCTAGACACTTGCATCCTTCTCACAGCTGTCTGGCTTATAACCCATGACCAGTCATGGTGCGCATGTTTTTTATAACGTCTGATGTTCCTACTTCTGGCTGTCCAAATTTGAAAACAATTGCTACATGCATTTCGTATATATTTCAAATTCATTCAAGGACTAATAAAAAAACAGACTGAACTTTTTTGTTACCATGTATATATATATATATATATATACTAGCAGTATAGCCTGGCATTGCTAGGGTGTAATGAAAGCTTTAAAACTAATCCATAGTCCTGGAGTTCAGACAATTTGGACATTGACACGAAAGACTAAGAAGCAATAGTTGTTTCCAGTTAAAGTGAAACTGTAGACTGAAAGAAAAATGAATGGATGTAAGTCGAATTTTGATTTCCTGGTTTCGATATCAAACAAGTTTTTCTGTCGTAAACCAAATTTTGAAGGCTAAATAAGTCCTCTGAGTAAATGGTATGATGGCTGAGACTAAGAACTATAATTATACCTACTTAGAGCCAAACCCAAAGCAAAAACTAAAATAAAAGGGCTGAAAAAAAAATACAGATATCCAGGCAGATAAACAGACACACACAAACATCTTGCCGTTTATATATATATATTATTGATTTTCTGCACTATTATAAGAACTGCAACCTTGAAACTTCTGAATATCGTTTCTTATGTCTTTGTCCATGAGTGTATCAAATTTGATTAAAATTGAACTCCTCCGTCTATAACTCGATTTTTTCGATTATCGATATTTATCGGGGGTAACTCAATACAAAACCTAGCTAAAAACAGTCACAGATGCTTATAGTACAACCATGTAAATTTTCAATAAAATTGGTTAAGCCGTTTTTCGGAGTCTATAGGTAATGGACACACACACATGCACACAGACACACACACCCAGACAAAGTTCCATTTATAAATAAGTTTATATATATATATATATATATATATTGTGTGTGTGTGTGTGTGTGTGTGTGTGTGTGTGTTTATATATATGGGTGTGTGTAAATATTGCCAGTAGTAATCTATAAAAAATACAATATGAATAAATATGAGACAAAAAGAAAATTGTACTTAGTCTTACCCGATGCATTTCGTCATCTGATGCATCAATACAGTCATCACTAATAAATAATGAATTAAACGTTAAAACGTTAAACAAATAACACAATACAATAGCTACAAATAACCTTCTGGACAGCATTTATTTCCACTCAATATCCTTTAGAATATTTTGAAATATAAGCATTGCGACGACTTCCATAACCATTAGGATCATGCAATAAACTAAAAATATCTGTCCTTTCTACCTATAATGCTGCCATGACCAGAATATATAAATAGTGAATCTACTACTCAACACATATGATCTGCTAGGTGGGCAGTAAATCCCTGCTGCAGACACTGACTCAGTTACATTTGTGTTTCTTCAATATCCACAGTGCCCACATATGGTTTATTCTATAACTTTCTTAGTTACAGTTTTCTGGAGAGAGTGCCTAGTCTGGTATGATCAGCAATTTGAACATTACCAGTTTGCTTAAACCATTGTCCATTATGACTTCTGGCATTGTGTTAATAAAACCATTTTCAAAACATGCTGCACACTGGGATCACCTTCACAGATGGATAACATCAAAAGAAATCACCTTGTTGACAAATCAACCATGGTGTGGTTTGAGTCTCATGGCTGCAAAGCAAACATTCTCACCCATCTGCCATGAGTACATAAAAATAGTATTTAGCCGAGTACAACCTTATATTATTCGTTTTTTTTTAAATTTCTTTTTCACCCCAAGCAAGGCGGTAATGCCACTGATGCGCAGGGGGCTATATAAAAGTAAAAGATTAGATAGGAGGAGAGTAAAAAGAAAGACGAACCAGTTAGAAAGGAGCAAGAGAAAGATGGGAATACAGGTGTGATGACAGTTGTAAAGGTAGAGACAAAGGAAAAGATATACGGGATGATGTAGAAAGAACTGGAGTCAAGTGATTAATAGATGGGTATGAATGTGACTTGCAAGACCAAGAAAGAATTCGCAAGTCAGTCCAAAACATCTAGATTATAATAAAAGGACTTTGATCAGTGTCAGTCAGTCAGACTCAGATGGGAGCAGTGAGAGACACAGCTAAAATGTAATGAGAGAAGCTTCAAAACTCAACGTTCTCTTTTTCTTTCCTTCTTGTGTTTTGATCCATTTTACTTCTTCTCTATTCAAAGACATTCCTATCAAACAAATGGCAATACATACATACGTACTTACGCATAAACTTTTACCAACCAAATTACTACTACAAACATTTTCTACATTTCTTGATACCCTCAACTTTCCCATTGAACACAAGCTCTACTCTTAACTTCTTAATAATGTTTCTAATTGCACATTAACTTCTACAACTTGTGTTATTCTTTCCTTTTAATAAATTTCTATTTTAACATGAAAAATGTATATTTTTATTCTTACATTGTTCTACACTATTCCACACAATTCCATACATTCCAAACAACTAACCTTCTGATGAAAACCTTCTGATAATTCTGATGTTAATTCTGGATAAAACTTGTAAGCGGTAGGGAGTTCGATTACGTATGGCACAAGACTGAATCAAAGAAACATTAACCATCTCCCAATAGCTTCATAATTGCAAAATAGGCAGTGAATCTGCCAACTTGCTCAATGCATTGGAAAAGAAAAAGCTTTTATAAAGCAAGGAATTTAACTGATTTTGACAGAGAACAGGTTGCACTAGTCGTACTTTGTCCAACAACATAATATGTTACAAAACCAAAATAGTAACCTGAAAACTGAATTCATCTTCTTAAATAGCCTCATCAAATCTAGACTATCACATATATATTATGTATGTTGACAACTTGTTTAGAAATGTCTAAACTATGTATCCAACTATTTTCTCAGACCATTGATTAAAAATGTTTCCAAATGAATAAATCCTATAAATAGTAGAGTAATGGAGGCATAATAGAATATTGGAGGTATAGTAGTGTAGTGGAGGTACAGTAGAGTAATGGAGGCATAGTAGAATAGTGGAGGTATAGTAGAGTAATGGAGGTATAGTAGAGTAATGAAGACATGGTAGAGTAATGGAGGCATAATAGAATAGTGGAGGTATAGTAGAGTAATGAAGTCATGGTAGAGTAGTGGAGGCATAGTAGAGTAATAGATTGCAGCTTGGATTGAAGAATTAGAGAACCAAGTTCAAATTCCATTCAAGTTTATCACATTCACTTACATGTTAAAACCCTTAGTAAAGGAATGTTATAGATTTTCACTCATCCCACTAATGATAAAGTGGCTGGAGTCGAGCAGTCAGGTCAGGACCAATCACATTACAGATTCTCCTCTGGAGCCAGCAGGGGCACCTGACCAGATATGACAACAGTATTCCATGCACGGTCAGATGGTTGATTTGTATTTGTACAAAATAGATTAAAATAGAAAAACCTTCCTGGTCTGATACAACCTTCCTAGCAAGGGATTTAGCTATTGATTCAACGTAATGATTCCACTCGAGGTCGGAAGAAAGGGTAAAGCCGAGGAGGCGCAGTGTATTGTTTTCAGGGACACTTGACTGGTCCATGCTTATGGGTGGCAGGAGAGATTGCCTGTGATGGTTGATGGATAGGACTTTCATTTTAGAAGCATTGAAATTTACAAGCCACTTCTTACCCCAGTCCACCATTGAGTGAAGATCAGCAGCGAGATTTCTTACTGATGCAGGAGTAGATGGTATGTCATCTGCTAGCAATTAAGTTTAGCAACATCCTTTTATTCTAATTTAGATTTTTCACACTGACTCACAAAGTCCTTTTTGGTCTCGCAATTTGCACCCATTGGTCAGAAAATCAGTTTAACACTTACTTGTGAAATCTGGTTTGGACTTTTTTTTAAGCACATGGTCAATCCTTTTTCTATTTGGGAAAAACCAGGATTTCACACTTCATTGTGAATTTTTGTAAAAGTGAAGAAGGTTGATTTTAATTCTTAATTTTCTATCCATACAAGATTATGCTTGCATTATTCACAAGAAAAATAATAAATAAGTTTTGCAGTTTTACATACAAAATGAATAACTTGGTTAAACTGCAATAAAATATATGCAAGCCAAATAGACATGTGATGATCATAAACTATCATGAAAAGTCTCTTTAAGTGACACCACGTACTTCTGAACAATGGATTTATGCAGTTGATGGTTTATTGCTTAAGTCACCATAGAGAACAAAAAAGAAAAAAATAACTTAATGGAAGCAGAAAAATCTTTGCCAAGTTGATAAGCTCTATTCATCTCAGTTTAGAATTTGAAAAAAAAAGAACTATACATTGTTATTTGCAATAGAAAATATTTTTGATAAGGTGCACGCATAGAAGTCAGATTTATATTATGAAAGCCATTTCATTTAATTTTCTTACCATTTTGCTTTTAATATTTTCATTCTTATAATGTTTGTCTCTTTAGATATGAAATGACCTTTACTCATTCCATTTCTGATTTGTTCTTTACTTCCTTCAAGTGCTACCGAATGACATCACAATTTATTCAGTTTATTTAGAATTATTGAGAAAATCTTTGATGTTTCTTGTTAGAATTGAGAAGAGTAAGTAAATTCAATGCAATTTATTGTAAAAGATTTGTCTTTTGTTGTAAAGTGAAATGGACTCATCTATTTTCCAGTTATATATAGAAATGAACTTGGCTGTGTTGCTAGTGGTTGATAAGCTGTGTTGCTGGTGGACTTAGGGTGGTAATTTTGACTGCCTCCTGAAATATACGGATATATATATATATATATATATATATATATTATAAATTATAATTTACAACATGTATAAATATAATTATGAATTATAAAATATAAATTATAATTTATAATAAATATTCATAGCTCTGTTTCTATATTGAGTACTGTTTTAAATTAATATCTTGAACGTTGTTAATATTTTCTTTGTTCTTTATTGACTTGGATATATATATATATATATATATATATATATATATATATATATATATATATAAAGCTCTGTAAAATGCATATCCAGTTATATGTCTTTCTCTTTAACTAAAATACTTCCATTCTATTTTAAAATATTGAATTATAACTTCTATGGAGCAATTTTAGTATATAATTTTATGCATCTCAATAAAATGCACACACACACACACACACACACACACACACACACACACACACACACGCGCGCGCACACGCACACACACACACACACACACACACACACACACACACACACACACACACACACACACACACACACACACACACACACACACACACACAACAGAACTAAATAAACTCTATTTTCAAATAATGTTTATATAGTGATTTAGAAAATTGAAAAAGATATTATTCATCATAAACTATTTCATACTTTCATCTTTCCAGAGAATACCAGGATGTAGAGGAAGGAATTCTGCCTCTGACACAGACACAATACTGGTTCTTGGAAATGACTGAGATGGTCAAAATTACTTGAACAAAACAACACATGAACTTTGGACAGTTTATCCTGAATTTTGATTCATGTTATATGGCCCGAACTTTCATCTTGTCATCTAACAAATGAATCTCCTAAAACCAAACTCAGTAATTTATTTATTAATAATTTTGTTCTTACCTACAAAAACAAATAAATAATATTGTAAGAATAACAGAAAGCCATTATCTGCTTTTGGTTGAGATTGTCATATAGGTGAACTGACAGCCACTTAGTGATGTCATTTCATACAGTGATGAAAATGGTCATTTATTCAGTTAGTAAGTTTATTGGTATCATGATACCCACATTGTTAATCCTGCTTGGGTTTCCACCTGGGTTACTAACTGCCAAATGCTACAGCTTACAAGTCCATGGTGCTGTTTTCTTTTGGGAATATATCTTTGCAAGATATAAAATTATCTGGCTAGCAGTCCATAATTTGGGAAAATCAAATACTCGCCATTTCCAGTTCATAGAATATGTCTTCACTTAGGATATAGTTGATGAATTCAGTTCATTTAAATCTGAAGTCCTAAACATGGCTTCTCCAGAAACACAAAAGAATATCCATATTATATGGAAGACTCTTTTCATTCTCCTTTCAACATGCTTGACTGTTGTAGATTTATGATATGTCATTCTCTGCGTGAGACACGTGTAAATATGTATATATAATTTTATGTATGTCTTAACTGTATAAAAGTGTCTTTGAGAACAAAGCATGTTTGTTATTCCTTTTCCTTTCAACCATTCTATTGCATCCATAAAGTATAGTGTTAGTATATCATTGATATAATAATACCCATAGTGGGTGAAATATAAATGGGAGAATAAGACTTCCTTAGAAGCTCACCCATTATAATAAGATTTTTTTTCTGATTGTGATATTCTTTGCTACACTCAATAAGGCATATTGTTTTGAATTTTGATGCTCACCAGAAAAATATTAAAGTAGTTAAAATAAAAGAGTTGTGCTTTCCTCTCTCAATATGCCCTTCAATGCAGATCATTGTGCATACTCCTGTAAAGAGGTTAATAGCTTAAGATGCACAAATTGCAAGAGTACTGTTCAAGCCAGGAACAAAAGCAAAATGAATATGTAAAAATTTTTTCTGAAATTTATTGTGAAACCAATAAAATGTAAATGCAAATTCTACTCTAGCAACTTCTTTTCTCGCACTTCCCGCCTGTGGAATTCCCTTCCATTTACTAGCTTTCCCGACAGCTACAATCTTCAAGAATTTAAATGTAAAGTTAATAGTCATCTCCTATCTCACTAACCTGTATCTTCTCTCTTACGCTCCTTTCTCTGTCCACTCCACTGTCATCAGTATTCTCATCCTTCTCTTACCCACTTCCTAACACCCCCTGTAACCTGTCACTCTTTCTCATAAATTTCCTCCTATGTAACCCCCTGCTAAAGAGTAGCAGTAAAATGCCTTGCTTAGGGCGATATAATTATAATACATACATATATATATATATCTTATATTGTGTTATAATGTTGGTATAAAGTGGGGGACCTTTCTACATTACAATCAATAGATAAACTGATCCCTCAGTTTATGGCTACATTCATCCTTTTCTTACTCACTTCCTGATACCCTCTATAACCTGTCACTCTTTCTCATAAATTTCCTCCTATGTAACCCCCTGCTAAACAGTAGCAGTAAAATGCCTTGCTTAGGGTGATATAATTATAATATATATATATATATATATATATATATATATATATATATATTGTATTATAATGTGGGTATAAAGTGGGGGACCTATTCTACCTATGGGGACCTATTCTACATTACAATCAATAGATAAACTGATCCCTCAGTTTATGGTAACATTCATCCTTCTCTTACTTCCTGATAGCCTCTATAACCTGTCACTCTTTCTCATAAATTTCCTCCTATGTAACCCCCTGCTAAACAGTGGCAGTAAAATGCCTTGCTTGGGGCGATATGGTTATAAAAAAAAAGTAACATATTTCATATCTATGAGTCTATACGTCTCATATTTCTTAATTTCTTTTCCTTTTCTCTTTCCTTTCCCTTTTCTTCTATTTATTGTTTTTCAGTAATTTGTCTGTCTGCTTTTAACGGGACATAAGAGTCAGGTGACAAAATACTGCTGACAGAAACATTCCAATAACACAGAAAAGCATTTTCATTGTGTTCTCATTCTAAGCTAAAATTGCCTATTTATTAGATAAGAATACACATTCAGGTATTGATACCTTTGTACTGTTGGTGCAGACATATATTTCAGTGCATATTCAAAGGTCTATGTCACACAGGTGTGCATGTTCATGTTCATGCCTTGTTGTATAGATTAAAAAACCAGATGGTCACAGTTAAGTTTCTGACTGATGTGAATGTCTCGGCTTCTGCTTGTAAATGTGCAATTCTAGAATCGTCTGGTCTCCACCCTTGTAATATGCATTAAGTACATTTGGCTCCATCCTCCTATTTCGCGACAGAAAACTAGTTCGAATTAGCAAATGACATTCTAAATCTGCAATTTTATGCTGGTTCAAGTTTTTTATTATCTTGCTGCCGAATCAGTAAGTGTTTCATAAAATCAAGGAATTTAGGTCAGGAATCAGTATAAGAAACATTGGGATGTAATCTACTTACCTTTCTTAACAGCCCTGGTTTTCTAAGAGTTCTGCTAGCATTAGCAATACTTACTTTTTCAATTTACCTATTCTTAGCATTGTCCATATTCTAGTTGTATGTATTATCATGTCAAGATATGTAATAAATAAATTTGTCTAAGAAATGGAACAAACTATTTCAAAAATAAAAACTTATATCAAATAATTGATAAGAAAAAAAAATTGAAATATCCTTAATACATGTCCGAATTTCTGGGTGAGATTTTATCTTCATAGAAATTTTTTTTATATAATATCCTCATCTTTGTTGTTATTATAGAATTTCAGGTGTTGTACACTTCAGCCTTCTTCAAATGTCTGTCAGTCTGGGTAACCTCCAGGAAATTTTTAACAAAACACTTTATTTAATCTATAGAGAATGATTGTTTTCATTCCCCTGTCTATGTCTAGGGATATCTCATCTTAATAACTTTCTGAAATTGCTCTCCTTGTTTCCATGCAGCTCAGAAACAGAGTGAACTTTATTTGATCTACAATGGTATATTGGCTTTATTCCTTATCATTTCATTTTGCCAAGGAATATTTCAGAACTGGTTTATGTTCTTATATTTTCCTGACCCAAAGATTGAATACATATTTCTCACTGATGGGATTCAACAGTATCTTTATCTATTAGGGCAAATCCTGTAGAACTCTCATGCAGTAAAAATTTTGGAACTGTAAACTTAATTTTTGTTCTATATGATGTTCACATTTATGAAATGTTTGATTTTCTGAGCAAAACACATGCACTGATATTTATCATTTCTCTTATTCTTATCTTTTGTATCACTTTTCTATTCACACATGATCAGCTGTATATGATTTCATAGTTTCTTTATGAATTACAGCTTTCTGATGCATTTTATGTTATACTTCTCTATATATTGATTCTTTGTCATGTTTTCCTTTTATAATGTTCTAAAAAGATTAAATTTCTATTAAAAAAAGCAAAAGAAAAAGAGAAAAATGGCTAAAACAATCACAACTACCTTATCTGAGGAATTCAAACAGAAATTGAATGTATATTTTTATTTGCAGAGAGAATAAATCTGAAATAGTTTGTGGTGAATTCGATTTTCAAAGAAGAAAATGTTCTTCATTTTGTAATATTTTATTTATTCTCATCACTATTTTCAAATGATAGAAAATTCTAAGGATGATAAAAAAAAAACAGAGAATTATCTACAAAATTAAGCAGAAATTCTTTCTTGTTATTCAGATATAGAAATATTTCTATGATTTATAAATAATTTTCAGGTTATTTAAAGCCAGAAAATATTTTTAGATAATAAGATTTTTTTTCAGATAATAATGACTTAATGATACAAGTCTTACAAATTAACCCATAGCTGGAGGGAGAGAATATGGGTTCTTATTTTTCCCAAGGGGATTTGTAGATAAGTGAATATAACAAACTCAATGGGAATTTTAACTTGGCACTTTGATTAAAATTTCTGACCCATTATCCACTATACCATCCACATATGCAAGCTTACAGCTCCTGCTATTTCTAAACAATCACCCATCTAGATATTGACCAAGCTCACTATTTCTTAACTTTGGTGATTGTACAAAAACATAAAGTAGCCATAAGCCACACACACACACACACACACACACACATATATATATATATATATATATATATATATATTTCATTTGGAAACAAGTTATCTTCACCAACCAAAAATTTCAAAATTAGGGAAGAGTTACTTAAGAATTTTAAACTCTTTCATCCAGGTTTGGATGATCCTTGGATGTATTTTTGGGTGTAATTACATCCGAACATTATTTCTGATCTTTCATTTAGTAATTTTTTGTTCTGGAAATAATATTCCAGAACAAAAAAAAAAAATACTAAATAACTGTTATGTGATATCTCTCCTTCTATATGGCAGTGAATGCTGGACAATATCTCAAAGATGAAGGAGAGACTTGAAGCAACAAAAATGAGGTTCTACAAAATGATGCTGAGAATATCATGGACTAAACATGTCAGCAACAACAAGGTTTTGAAGAGAATACAAATCAAAAGAAACTTATACTTGGCATCAAGAGACAACAGAGGTTTCTGGGGCACTTAATAAGGAAGGAAGGCTTGGAAAACTTACTACTCACAGGACAGATAGAGGGAAAGAAAGACAGAGGGAAGTAGCATGAGACATAAACAATGGGCTTGAGCAGGTGGATGGCAGAATGGGGTTTGGGAGAGATACCAGGAGGAAAAAATATTAAAAGTGACAAGAGACAGGGAAAAGTGGAAATCCATGATTGCCTACATATTGAAAGGACACAGCACATGAAGAAGAAGAAGAAGAAGAAGAAGAAGAAGAAGAAGAAGAAGAAGAATTGGTTTCCCACCAAAAGTCTTTTACAAAGTTCATTCAAGTTATAAATTCATGAAGGACTTTCATTGCCATTTAATTCCATTAAAATTTTACCATTTTAAATTTTTAATTTTAAACAGCTGCATTAAATATTTCAATGAATACAAGTGTCCTTTGAACAAAGTCAAAAATGACATTTTTAATAAGTTTCTTCAGAATTGGCTCTAATATTGGTTCCAAGTAGGATTGAGATCTGTTGAATTTCCTGGTCACTTTCTAAATATGTCCTCTTTGAGAACATGCAGATATCTAGAAACAACTTGGAAACATGTCTTCATCTGGGAATCTCCCAAAATCTTTAAAAAATGTGCCAAATGTTTTTACACAGCTTGCATGAGGTACACACCACAAGAAAAAATATAACACTATGTAAAAAATTATCAATTCTGTTAGGATCCATGTAACATGTTCACTCCTTTCAAAGGGAAATATCAAACTGCAAAAATAATCAGGATTTATTATAATAATGTAGTTGTATAATAATGTAGTTGTAATAATGTAGTTGTATAATAATGTAGTTGTAATAATGTAGTTGTATAATAATGTAGTTGTAATAATGTAGTTGTATAATAATGTAGTTGTAATAATGTAGTTGTATAATAATGTAGTTGTAATAATGTAGTTGTATAATAATAATTGTAATAATAATTAATAATAATTATTATTAATAATAATAATTGTAATAATGTAGTTGTAATAATGTAGTTATAATAATGTAGTTGTATAATAATGCAACAAGCCTAGTCCAGTAAAAATCAAGATTTGTCGATTCCCTTCCTGCTTGTCTGATCAGACCACCTTTTGTTTAGATTTTTGATAGCACATTCAAATTAGCCATAGTTCTGAAAGCAATAGAACCATGCATGCATTTTAGCTAAATTAAAAATGGCGGCTCCAACTGGGCAGGCGAGACATCATGGCCTCTTAGCCATTGGTAGATTAGAATTCTTTGGTCCTATTTGCCACAAAGAGATGTTTTATTTGTTATTATATTTACTTGCATATATTTTACAAATGTATTTTTGCACTCTTGCTCAGTGCAAATCCTTCCATCACTTAGTCAGCCTCCTTTCCATAAATCTAGTAAACATAAATACAATTTAATATTTGGATTCATTTCCTTTCTTTAAAGACTGGAAATGGAACCTTTCTAAAAAGGCATGTCTATTACGTCCTACTTTTAAACATTCATGAAATGCAAATTATTCATTCATCAGCAAATAACACTTATCAGGAGTTGCCCTGTATGTCCACTTCATTTCAACATTATCGATTTATGAGCAACAGATGGATTTGATTGCCACATTGAGTGATTTCAAAGCTGTCTTTGATCCCAGGTAATGTGCATAAAAGTTACCAGTAAAGAGTTCTTTTGCAGTCTGAAGCAGTTTGGCATAATACAACTTCAGTTGCCTTCAATTAGATAACTTAACAATTTACTCTAAATGACACTTTAAGTGGCAGGAAGGCAAAGGAGTAGAGTTAGGGTTGGCTATCAATATGAATAGCACTGATCTGAGAAAAGAAAAATTTTGTTAATGTCAGTGACCAAAAAATAAATGGAGCTATGTAAGTATGTATATATGTATGTAGGTATTTATTGGGTGTATACGGATATCTGCCTGTCTGTTCAGAGTAATCAATCTCTCTATCAACATTTCTAAAAGCTGCCTACCTGGATGAAAGGTGCCTGTATCATTCTTTAAAAAAATAAAAATGAAACATTATCTATCTATCTATCTATCTATCTATCTATCTATCTCATTCTCTTCATATCAAGCTATCTATCTATCTCTTCTGATTTATCTGAGTCTGTTCTGATCTATATATATATCTATTGCATTCTGTTCATATCTATCTATCTATCTATCTATCTATCTATCTATCTATCTATCTCATTCTGTTCATATCTATCTATTTCAGCCTGTTCCTATCTATCTATCTATCTATCTATCTATCTATCTATCTATCTAAGTCTATTCTGATATATCTGAGTCTGTTCAGATTTATATATCTATCTATTGCATTCTATTCCTATCTATCTATCTATCTATCTATCTATCTATCTATCTATCTATCTATCTATCTCTTCTGATTTATCTGAGTCTGTTCTGATCTATATATATATCTATTGCATTCTGCTCATATCTATCTATCTATCTATCTATCTATCTATCTATCTATCTATCTATCTATCTATCTCATTCTGTTCATATCTATCTATTTCAGCCTGTTCCTATCTATCTATCTATCTATCTATCTAAGTCTATTCTGATATATCTGAGTCTGTTCAGATTTATATATCTATCTATTGCATTCTATTCCTATCTATCTATCTATCTATCTATCTATCTATCTATCTATCTATCTATCTATCTATCTATCTATCTATCTCTTCTGATTTATCTGTCTATCCGAGCCTATTCAGATCTATTTATCTATCTATTGTTTTTACCACTCTTAATTTTTTTTATAACTTTCAATATTACCTACTTTCAGGAAATGTAAGCCAACACTACTGTAAAGATTGATGTGACATAATCATTCTGTTCTCTGTCAATCAGTACATTAATGTATTTGTAAAATTTCCTGTATCTATATAAATAAGTACATTTAATAAGTGTGGGCATATAGGTAAGTAAATAAAGGACCCTTACATTACTCATGCAAAGAATGTCTGAGTTATCTGCCTATCTATCTGTTTATTTATCCATATATATATGAACAGATTTAGATAGATGAGCCAGGAAGTTTTTTCTGCCTGTAACAATCCTGCACATATATAAATCTACCATCTGCCCGTGCATTGAATACTGCTGCCATATCTGGTCAGGTGCTCCTGCTATCCACCTAGGTGTCCTTTACCAAAATCCAACGGAGAATCTGTAATGTAACAGATCCCGACTTGGCAGCTCAGATACAGTCACTTTCTCACCAGCGCAACATGGCTTCCTTGTGTCTCTTTTACAAATACTTTCACAGCTTCTACTTCAATGAACTTAGCTCACTGGTGCCTCTTATATATAAATTTAAATGAGCCACAAGATTAGCAACTAGGTCCCACACTTTTACTGTGGAACCAATAAATTGTAAATGTGGAATTCTCTTCCATTTACTAGCTTTCCCAACAGCTACAATCTCAAAGAATTTAAATGTAAAGTTAATAGTCATCTCCTATCTCACTAACCTGCATCCTCTCTCTCATGCTCCTTTCTCTGTCCACTCCACTGTCATCAGTATTCTCATCCTTCTCTTACCCACTTCCTGACACCCCCTATAACCTGTCACTCTTTCTCATAACATTCCTCTTATGTAACCCCCTGCAAAACAGTAGCAGTAAAATGCCTTGCTTGGGGCGATATGATGATAAAAAAAAATATCTTCTTATATTCATATTTTGAAACATCCTTCTGTTACTTTGAGGATAAGTATTGTTCGATTTCATTGTCTTTGTATTTATTCACAAATCTGTTCAATTCTCTGCAACCAAGAAGAAAGTAACACATTATCTTCAGTACGTCATCTTTAATCTGGCAGAATATATCATGTAAATAATTTATACAGTATTTTTGTTTGACTAAATATTAAATCTGTATATAAATGATGCAGTAATTCCATTAAAAAAGTAGCCAAGCTAGTGCAATGGCCCCTTAGACCCCTTCAAAGTTATCTTTATCCCAACATCGGATGTGCGTTGTGGTGCAATGGATATTGACATGGAATGACAAATCGGGGAGCCGAGTTCAAATTCCAGTTGAATTCATTACATTCACATATGCCCAAATACCTTTGGGAAAGGTATTTATCCATCTCTTCCCTCCAGTTATGGGTTAAATAACAGGACAGATCAGGTTCTGCA
The DNA here is from genome assembly GCA_037127315.1 of Ascarosepion bandense. Classification (NCBI taxonomy): domain Eukaryota; kingdom Metazoa; phylum Mollusca; class Cephalopoda; order Sepiida; family Sepiidae; genus Ascarosepion; species Ascarosepion bandense. Next base: position 498,634 of record JBBBDQ010001351.1, read on the forward strand.
ACCTTGGCTGGCAATCAGTCTACCATACAAAGCAATGGCAACCTACTGTAGGATAATCTTCTGCCCGGTCAGTCATGTCTCTTTCGAGACATGATCACCTAAGCGTGTATCATGGATGGCACTTGACTGACTGACTGATCCCAACATACCTTCCACTTAGTACTTGTCTATATTTCTGAGATGAGGTAGTATTTACAGTATTTACATTATTCGGACTATTAGAGGGAAATAACTCATGACTTCTAAAAGAGGCATGACAACGCAAGGGATGGGAATAATATACCCCACTGATTGTAATAAAGGGTTCGGTTCAAAATTTCTAGCACCTGAAGAAGGCCAGAGTGTACAATGACCGAAATGTTGTACAAATGACAACAAAGATGAGGACAATAGTTCGAATAATATAAATACTGTATCCCTTCCACTTTTCAAAAACAGTCTGCAAAGTGCTCATTTAAGATTAATATCAGCTGGCTTAAAGGAAAAAAAATTGTTTTACAAAAATTTATTTCAGCACAAAATATAAAGACTTATTGTTGCTTAGATGGAATTGAAAAAGAAAACATGTCACCTTTCCTATCCCAAATGTTGAAGGCCTCTGATTTAGAGATTAGAGGTCTTGAGGGCCTTGAAATCACCTCATAACTGCTATTGTTCCTCTGGCCCATGGTGGTAGCACTTGTTAGGGTCCCTGCTATAGGTAAATAGTGCACTACTAAACAAAAATCAATGGTAAATTTTTAAATAAAATGAGTAACAATACATTTATAAAGAAAATTTACAATCATGGCAACACTAAACAAATACAAAATACATTTTTATAGTAAAATTACCAACAATACATTTTATGATCTATCTAAATATATATATATCTAAATAAAAAAACATAGCTTTATCATAAATGTATTGGAATTATGTTTAATATCTGTAGTTGAAAGCATAAAATTACTTACAAAATATTTAGATTTTGGTATTAAATGACCCATAGAAGTGTTGATATACTGCTAAACAAACTCAAATAACCAGCCAACTGAATGTTGAAAAGGCACAAACAAAAAGGATTCAAATACTATATGAAATTTAAAAGAACAAACATTTGTTATAGTTGATATTAATATTAATACAATATTAATACAATATTAATACAATAAAATAAATACAATATTTTACAAAATATCCATGCACAAAAATGTATTTTAAAACAGGATAAAATATCAAGATATGTACACATGATTTAAAGAAAAAAAAATTAAAGTATTCTTTGAAAAATGGAAAATAAACTTTAAAATGGTAATGTAAATTTTAGATGAAAAAAGAGGTGTACCCACCAAATATAAAGATGAAAAAATTCACAGCATGAAAGGAGCTTAGGTAATTTTGAACGACTAATGTTACGGGTCTTTTTTTATAGTTTTTTTATTTTTATTTTTTAAAATTTTTTATTTATTTATTTATAGAACACATTTCTATTAACAGGTTTCTATTTCTTCTTGAAAATTTTTCTCAGGAGGCAGCCAAAAACTGATCTCCATTTTGGGTTCTTATTTTACCTTGTGGATGAAATTTTTTGTGTCAGTTCATTCATCTTGGTTGAAAAATTTGGTTCTTGCTTGAAAATTTTCCCTCCTTTGAAATTTGAAACCTTCTTTCATTGCAGGTTCCATCTTTTTGTGTTACTTATCACCCTCTTCTGCTCTCAAACTTTTTCTGCTTTGAAATCTGATTACATTCTGCCCTTATCTGCCGACCAGTCTCTTTATATAAAAAATGAATAGGCTCCAGTTAAAACTTCACTTCAAAATTTACAAGGACATAAGGCCATGCTTTTGACTGAACAATAAATAAAATACTACATATATTTCTTAATTCAGAAAATGAATTTGTTAAAATCCACCTACACAAAAATAATTTTGTTGCTTCTTTAACTGCTGATTAAAAAATTAAGAATTTTTACAAACACAACATAGCAATTCTTTATAACTGTCTGGCTTTCTTTAAAATAAACTTCTATTAAAAAGAATGTGTAATAGACCAACCTAGATTCTTATAACTGTGGTATCCTATGAAAATGAGCTGAGTTGTATTTAAGTGCTAAGCCGATAACTGTTGGCACTCCTTTATGTCATGTGTAATGGTGTCTGTTCAACTTGTACAGCGAGACTATTTTGAGGACCCTAGATGTTATGCCAGGATTTGTCATCAGTGGCCACAATTTAAACAACCTAAGGTACGCAGATGATATAGTGCTGATAGTAGACACAGAAAGGAAACTACAAGACCTCCTACAGAAGGTAGCTGAAAAGAGTGACAAAAAACGACTACAAATAAACTGCAAGAAAACTGAATGCATGGTCATCAGTAAAAAAGGCAGCCCAAAATGCCAAATACAGGTGGGGGATACTAAATTCAAGCAGATACAAAAATCTAAATACCTAGGAAGTATTCTAACAGAAGACGGAAAGTTTGATGCAGAGATCTGAAGGTGAATTGGCATGGTGAAGGAAGCATTCCAGAAGTTGAGTAAAATATTAAGAAACAGGACACTTTTGCTAGAAACAAAGAAGAGAGTACTGGATTGCTATGTGATATTAGTTCTTCAATATGGCAGTGAATGCTGGACAATATCATCAGAAATGAAGGAAAACCTTGAAGCAACTGAAATGTGGTTCTACAGAAGGATGCTGTGGATATCATGAACTTAGCATGTGAGCAATGATGAGGTTTTGGAAGGGATGGAGACAAAAAGGAACTTAATACTGAGCATCAGGAAGAGACAGCTAAAGTTCCTGGGACATGCAATGAGGAAAGAGGGCTTAGAGAACCTGATACTAACAGGCCAGATAGAGGGAAAAAGAGATAGGGAAAAGCAGCGGATAACATATTTGAAAGACCTGAGCAGGTGGATGATAGAACAAGGGTTGCATGGTGTAACAGGAGACGGTGTGCTAAGAGCCACCAGTGATGGGGAGATGTGGAAAGCCATGATTGCTTATGTCCTAAAAGGACAGGGCACATAGAAGAAGAATGGTGTACCACATAATGAGTACTGAAACTGCAAGATATACCAGACATAACAAATGTCATTGCCGAGAAGATTCTTGGGTCTCATGGACAATTCTGAATACGTTGAGATTTGGATAAAAGCTTTTGCAGTTGCAGCAAGAGTGCATAATCTCAAAGACTCAAGAACAGAAGGCAAACAGAGCCAAATAATGAACTTATTTATGACATGTGGAGTGCAAGGGGTTAAAGAAAATAGCCACAATGGTGTATCTACAGGAATTAGACCAGATGTCTTTTGAGAAAGTGGTCAGCATAACAAAAAGAAACATCAGACCGAAAAGAAGACTGGTCATCGCTGAAAAAATGAAATTTCTAGAAGCCAGGCAGCAGCCGGACGGATCTGTTATGCAGTACCTACACAGACTCAAGAGACAGACAAAGTATTGTGAATTTGAGAAACTAGGAACTCAAGGCATGTCAATTAAAAATAAACTGATTCTATTACAAACAATTGAAGGACTTAATGATCTACAGCATAATGAAAAAGTACTGGAATGCATGCAAGGCAGCCATATGAGCTTAGAATTGAGTGTGGACTATTTACAGCAGCTGGAGTAAATCAGAAATTTTAATCCGCCAAGTGTAGTGCTAGTCATATAGGTTGAACGTAACCAAAGCCAAACTGAAGTGCAGTTATTGTGGAACAGTGCAAAAAAAAATAATAATAATTTCAAGTGCGGGGGAAATGGTGTCTTAAATGCAAAAAAAAAAAGAATCATTTTAAGACTGTCTGCAGAAGAGAAAAACATGTAGAAAAAACTGAGAGTGATAACACCCCCCCCCAGAACAGCAGGAAGCCAGTGTATTTGAGATAAAGAGAGAATGTGAAAATAAATGGCCATACATTTGGTATGCAATCACCCCAATTCCAAGAAATTTTTGGATTAAGTTAGGCCGACCCAAGTTAAATGAAAGTGGTTTAAAATTAAAACAATTTGATAAAACAACAATAAAGGCATTGGGTACCTTCCATGGCATGTTTGAAACGGATACTCATTTTGAGGTTATTTAAATCATAGTAGTAGCGTGCAAGAAGCACCACAGATGATTAGATATTGACATAATAAAAGTAAATACAGCCAAATTTATAAACTCCATGGAAGCACAGAACAGTGAGCTAGGACTCCTAAAAGGATCAGTTAAGTGCCATACGTGATATATGCTTGGGTGATCATGTCTTGTAAGAGACATGACTGACTAGGCAGAAGATTATCCCACAGTAGGTTGCCATTGCTTTCTGCGATAGACTGGTTACCAGCCAAAGCTATAGAACCCAGTCTTTTCTATTATTTAACCCATAACTGGAGGGAAGAGATGGATTAATACCATTCCCAAGGGTATTTGTGCGTAAGTGATTGCCAGGAATTCAACTGGAATTCAAACTCGGTTCCCCAATTTGCCGTTCCATTTCGATATACACTGCACCACAAAAAAGGATGCAAAGCTAATATTTGATTAAAAGAAAATTACCACCCCAACTACATTCAAACCAGAACAGTACCAGGACATATACTGCCTTTAGTGGTAGCCAACTTAAACTGCATGATCAAGCAAGGCATTCTTAAATGAGCAGAAACGAAGACCAAACAAGAGTTAAAACCAAAAGTGCACCAAATATTATGACGATTGAAAAAGGCTAGATTAACTAATAATTGAGACAAACGTAACTTTGATTGCAAGAATCTGGCATATTTGGGCTACCAAATATCAAAGACCAGTATAGCACCTGATGAAAGGCTAACAAACATGATTACAAAAGTAGCCATTTTAACCAATAAAAAGGAATTGGAATCCTTTTTAGGTTTGATAAATTTTTACAGTCGATACATCGTGAAATATAGTAAACTAATTGAACTATTGTTGGAGTTGCATAAAAAATAACACAGAGTTTGAATGAACACAAAAAAAATATCGTTTTTATGATACTAAAAGGAATTATGAAAAAGAAACCTATAAAAAGGATGTTTGAGCCTAAGAAAGAGATAACGTTGACCACGGATGCGAGTGAGAAAGTGATTGCTGTCATCCTATTGCAGAAAGATAATCCAATAATGTATTTATCTAGGAGATTGACAACGGAAGAGATAAATTACCCAAACATTGAAAAAGAGGCCCTAGCGATTGTTTGGTGTATGGGGAGGGCAAAAACTTTTTTACTAGGTAAGAAATGTTTACTAAAGTTGGACCACAAGCCAATTTATTTTTAACCCAAGGAAAGAGTTGCTGAAGGTTACGTCATCAAGAATTGTATGCTGGGCCATTAAAATCATGGCATTTGATTGTGACATTGTATATGTTGAGGGAAATACCATTTCTCATGTAGATGTTTTGTCAAGATTATGTTTTGTAAAAGGAACATACGATGAACACGGAGCTGAGAACGACAAAATAACTCATTGGGTAGGAACAAATGTACTTCTGGTCAACAGGTTAAAACATGAGACCAAATAAGATCCAGTATTGAGCAAAATAATAAAAAAAATAAAGAATAATAAGTGGAAAAATTGTTAAATAGTAGAGCAGCCATTTAAGGAGATATGACATAAGTTAACAGTTTAAAATGGAATTATATGCAATAATGAAGTGTCTTTAACCTCATGGAGAATTCTGAATATGTTGAGATTTGGATAAAAGCCTTTCCAGTTGCAGCAAGACGTTAAAGATGTTAAAGATAGACAAATTCAAAGGAGTACACGATGACGTACATTGCGGCATCATAGTGACATGCAGAAGATTAAAATTACTAGCATGGTGTTTGGGTTATGCAAAGGATATTGAAAAATTTATTTATGAAATTCAAAATGCAATGAAATAATTTGGATAAAAAGAGCTTCATTCATGGCCTAAAGGGGCACAACCATGGCTTAAAGTACATCTGGATCATGCACACATCAGTAGCATAGGATCATTTCTCTTAATAGTGGATGCGTACTCTGGTTGACCAGAAGTAATCAAGGTTAAAAATCAGAAAGCATCGACAGTCAAACAGGTTTTGAGTGATGCATTTGCAAGAAATGAAGTACCGTAAACATTAGTGTCAGATAATGCTCTGGAATTTTAGGGCAAGGAATCGTGTACATGGTTGAGGTGGATAGGCTGTGTGCTGTATAAAACTTCTGTACCATTCTCAATCCAACGGAATTGCAGAGTAGATGGTACAAATAGTTAAAATAACATTCAAGGCATACTTGGCCATCACTGAAAACATTGAGCTAAAATGCTCTTCAGTTATAGGTCGATACCACATGTGGAGAGGAAGTTGAGCCCATCAACCCTCATGGGTTAACAGATTATAGTCCCTATTACTTTGTCTTTCGCCATAAGGGGGGAGAGTATGGTACAAGAAAGACAAAAGTGCAAATCCCAAAGAAGCAAACTTCTTTTTGCATAGAGGCAATAATACGGCTTTGATTGAGAAAGGGCAGTATGTTTTGGCTCATGACGATCAATTTAGAAAAAAAGATTGTGTCAGATATCGTGGAGATGGAAGACCAAAGTCAGAAGGAGGAAAGTAACTACAATGTGGAGCCAGAGAAGAAAACAGAAACAGTGGAGCAAGAAGAGAGAGAAAACTACAGTGGTGAGGATGAACAAGAAATGGACGTAAGTGAAGAAGAAAAACTAACAAAGAAGATGAAGAAAGACCAAGGTCACCAATAAAAAGAAAAAGAGAGGAGCAAAAGCAAGAACTATATAATTCAAGAGTAATTAGACGTAGCGAAAGGAGAAACAAAGGGATATGAGTACTCAGATTCAGGGAGGGTGTGGTATCCTATGTAAATGAGCTGAGTTGTATTTAAGTGCTAAGCTACTAACTGTTGGTAACTCCTCCTACCACCCATTCGCTCACATATTTGTGTTCGGAGATCTTAACGCCCATCATGCTGAGTGGCTTAAAGACTTTGTTACTGATTCAGCAGGCATCCATGCCATGAACTTTGCTATTTTCCAATCCCTTACGCAAGTAGTGGACTTCCCCACACGCTTTCCAAGCACTCCCTCTGGACATGCCTCTCTACTAGATATATGCTTTACTTCTGCACCTGACTCCTGCCAGGTCTCGCAGTTTTACCCCCTCGGCAACTCCAACCATGCCGTTGTCTCTCTTAATACTTCTCTCCACTCTCACTCCCCTCAGGAGCCTCCTACTTATAGGACCTCCTACTGCTACCAAAGAGCTGACTGGGACGCCTTCTGCGACTTCCTTTGCGATGTCCCTTGGGGAAAAGTGTTCGAGCTTCCAGCTGATAACTGTGCCTCTGAGATTTCGTCCTGGGTGAAAGCTGGCATTGATGCCTTCATACCTAACAGGAAGTTTCGTCTCAAACCTCATTCCACCTCTTGGTCCTCTCCTGCCTGTTCGGCCGCCATTGCCCACGGGAATAACTACTTTCGACTACTTCGGAGACAGTCATCTGACCACAACAGGAGCCTATTCACGTCTGCTCGTAATGAGTGCAAGAGAATCCTGAATGACGCCAAGCGGTTGTTTGCTGATCGCAAGTTCGGCTCCAAGGACTATTAGAGGATATGCAAATGGGTGCTGAACAACAGAAAATCCTCTATCTCTCCTTTGAGCAATGAATTTGAGGTCCTCACATCATCAGCGGACAAGGCTGAGTGCTTTGCTTGCAGATTCTCATCCAACTTCACATTTGACTCATCTGGAGTACACTCACCCGACTTCCCTATTAGAACTGATGCTAGACTGTACGATATATACATTACCCCAACTGTAGTATCTCGTGTAATATCCAAAACTTGACTCCCATAAGGTGAGCGGTGGTGATGGAATCCCGGTGATTGTCCTTAAGAAATGTTCCCTTGAACTCTCCTCTGTCCTCTCTAACTGTATAACTACTGCTTCTCTGCTTCCTGTTTTCCTGCATGCTGGAAGTCCTCTTCTGTCGTTCTTGTATTGAAGAATTCTGGTGAAACCTCAGACCCATCCGACTATCGTCCTATCAGCCTTCTACCAATTTTCGAGAAGATGTTCGAGCATTATTAATGCTGAAATAATTCAGCATTTTACTGCCCATAAACTCTTTTCCGACAGGCAGTATGGTTTCCGCTTTGCCAGGTCCACGGCCGACATTCTAACGACAATTACGGAGTACATGTTGCAGGCCCTTGAGGAGTCCATCGAGGCTCATGCTGTTGCTCTGGACATCTCTAAGGCTTTTGACAGGGTTTGGCACGCTGGCCTTCTATGCAAGCTACGTGGTTACGGTATTACCGGACGATTTCATGATCTGATCCAATCTTTCCTACATAACCACATAATGATAGTCGTCCTGAATGGGCATGCCTCCACACCCTACTGTACAAATGCTGGTGTCCCTGGGAAGGCCTGACGCTTTTCCTTATTTACATAAATGACCTCCCAGACGAGATCAAGAACCAGGTAGGCATCTACGCAGATGACACCACAATTTACTCCCGGCGTGACGGACAAACATAATCTCACTGCTGATCTTGAAAATTCTGTGGTGAATTTTGGTAAGAAGTGGTTTGTAAATTTCAATGTGTATAAGACCAAGCTGCTGTCTATCAATCATCACAGGCAACCTCTTCTGCCTCCCATAAGCATGGACCAAGCGAGATTCCCCAGGAGCAATACTCTGCGCCTCCTCAACCTTACCCTCACTTCTGATCTCAAGTGGAACCACTACATTGAGTCAGTAGCTAAATCCACTGCTAGGAAGGCTGGGTCACTGTGTCAAGCCAGGATGTTTTTCCCACTTGAAACCATCCTGCATATATACAAATCAACCATTTGTCCGTGCATGGAGTACTGCTGCCATATATGGTCAGGTGCCCCCACTATTCATCTTCATGTTTTTGACAGACTCCAAAGGAGAATCAGTAATGTGATAAGTACCGACTTGGCGGCTCGACTACAGCCACTTTCCCACCGACGGGATGTGGTTTCCCTTTGTCTGTTCTATAAATACTTCCATAGCTTCTGCTCCAACGAACATAAGTCACTGGTGCCCCTGCAACAGGTGTTTACTCGTGCAATCAGACTGGCAACTGGGTCTCACCCATTCACAGTGAAATCAACCAAATGCAGACGACAGTTCTACTCCTGCAGCTTCTTTTCTCGCACTTCCCACCTGTGGAACTCGCTTCCATATTCTTGCTTTCCTGACAGCTACTACCTCCAGGAATTTAAATGCAATGTCAACACTCATCTGTTAACCACTTGACTCCAGTTCTTTCTACATCACCCTGTATATCTTTTCCTTTCTCTCCACCTTGCAACTGTTATTACACCTGTATTCCCTTCCTTCTCTTGCTTCTTTCTAACTGGTTCGTCCTTCTCTATACTCTCCTCTAATCTTTTTACTCTTATGTAGCCCCCTGCACATCAGTGACATTACTGCCTTGCTCGAGGTGATATGATTAAAAAAAAACTCCATTACATCATGTGTAACAGTATACCATGTATCGAGTACTAAAACTGTGAAATATACCAGACATAACAATAAAACTTATTGGTTTATACTTTTAATTCTTTTATACTACTAATAACATTTTTTATAGACCTGTGCTCTTAATTTCATCCACAGCATTTTGAAGAACAGCCACGAACTAAATTTGAAGCTTAAGGCAGAGCTGACTGACTTATTTGGCTGAACAAATGTTTTATCAAAAACTCCTGCAAATTGTATAAAGAATTAGAAGATGAAATATTCATAGGCAGTTGGATACTTTTCTGACAGTCTTTGAATTCCCCAGATCTTCTAATTCTGTCAGTTGCTGATTTCCTAAGTTTATAGCTGCCATGCTTCAACATTTTGAGGTTTTGTGCTTATCAAACACATTTATTTGAAGAGATTTCCAGCTAAGTCTGAAACATTCCTACTAACATTTAATGAGCCTTGAAAGAATTCTTCATCCTACAAAAAATTTCTGCAGACAAATGTCCAAGTTTCAAGAAAAGACTTTGTGACTATTTAGTAAACTGACTGAGTAACCCTGCCGAGAGTATGTCTGTTCATGAATGCACATTAAGCGCCTCTGTGACTGGTTGCAGTGATATATCAAAATTCTGTGTCTTCTTATCGAGATATTCAGGATGGTTGAACACTTTCTGGACAGACCATGCAAATCTAGTGTTGTTTAAAAAGCAAAAGTTCAACTGAACACACATTTGAAACATTGTGGAAAATATGAATGTTTTGACTAGCAAGGATCTAAATATAATTACATGAAAACAATGCTTTCTTTGATGTCGAATTCTCTATTTTAAAAACACCAAGTATACACCTGCCACCTGCAACTATGCTTAACTCTTCTAGACTGTTAATGCATTGCATCTAATTGCTAATTTACATGCATATATAACAAGAATAAAAAAGACCAAAAAAAAGACAAAAGTAAAAAAATTAGCTTAACCTACCAAAAAAGAAAAGTGAAGAAAGAAAAAACTACTAAGAAATCTACCTAAACACACCAAAAGCAGAGAGTACTCAATAGTTTAGACAAGAAAATCCTAAAGAGAAGTCAGTCAGTCAGTCAGTTAAGTGCCATATGTGAAACACACTTGGGCGATCATGTCTCAAAAGAGACATGACTGATTGGACAGAAGATTATCGCGCAGTAGGTTGCCATTGCTTTCTGCAGTAGACTGGTTGCCAGCCATGGCTATAGAACCCAATCTGTCCTGTTATTTAACCCCTAACCATAAGGATGAGACGGATTAATACCTTTCCTAAGGGTATTTGCGTGTAAGTGAATGAAATGAATTCAACTGGAATTCGAACTCAGCTCCCCAATTTCTCGTTCTGAGCCGATATCCACTGCACCACAACACACATCTCTAAAGAGAAGACCAGACCAATCCAAAAAAAAAAAAAAAGAGAAGACCAATCCAAAAAAGAGTGGAAGCAGATTGCAAAACGGCAGGTACTCAAGAACATTACCTTAGCTTTTGAGGCAAAGTGATCAGATAATTCAAAGAATCACTTTTCATCGGACACCAATAGTCTTAATAAAATTCTGCATCTCTTTCATCATGGATTATATAAAAATATATAATAGAATTCTACGTAGCTTAGTGATATATAGCATTTACTAAGCTTATTTTATGAATTTTTTTTACTGGTTCTTCATTCATGTTATTGTTTTTGATTGCCACATGTAGTGTTTTTTAGGTTTTATACTTATTAAATAAACATTATAGTCAATAAATAAAGAGGTAACCTCTCCTGAAATCTTCTTCTTTTTCTATGTGCTCTGTCCTTTCAGAACGTAGGCGATCATGGCTTTCCACATCTACCTATCTCTGGTGGCTCTTAGTACGTTTTTTTCTGTTACACCTCACAACCCTCGTTCCCTCATCTCAGGCCCTTCAAATATGTTATCTGCTGCTTTCCTCTGTCTCTTTTTCCTTCTATTTGGCCTGTTAGTATCAGGTTCTCCAAGCCCTCCTTCCTCATTGCATGTCCCAGGAACTTTAGCTGTCTCTTCCTGATGCTCACTATTAATTTCCTTTTTGTTGCCATTCTTTTCAACACCTCATCATTGCTCATATGCTCGGTTCATGATATCCGCAGCATCCTTCTGTAGAACCACATTTCAGCTGCTTCAAGTTTTTTTCTCATCTTCGATGATATTGTCCAGCATACATTGCCGTATTGAGGAAATGACAGCACATAGCAATCTAGCACTCTTTTTTTTGTTTCTAGTGAAATTTTCCTGTGTCTTAGTACTTTACTCAGCTTCTGGTATGCATCCTTTGCCATGCCAATTCGCCTTTGGATCTCTGTGTTGCACTTTCCATCTCCTGTTAGAACACTTCCTAGGTATTTAAATTTTTGTACTTGTTTGATTTTAGTATCCCCCACCTGTATTTTGCATTTTGGGTTGCACCTTTTGCTGATGACCATACATTCAATTTTCTATGGTTTTTCACAACAAAATCTGAATACATATGTCATATCTGTAAAAGCTCTGTTATGATGGTTTTTTAGGTTTTATACTTTTTAAATAAACATTATAGTCAATAAATAAAGAGGTAACCTCTGCTAAAATCTGAATACATATGCCATATCTGTAAAAGCTCTGTTATGATGATAACAGTGAGGATAAGACTCAGTGTCAGTGGCTTTCATGACAGGTTTGAGAATGATTGATCTACAGCAGGTTTTACCTGATTTTGATAGTTACATACCTCTTATTTGAAAACTGGAGAAAGACAATAAAAAATAAACTAAGGAGACCTTGTCAGTCAAGTTTCATAAAACTGTTGTGGCAAACATTTTGTAAAACTTGTGACTTAAAATGAAGGTCTCTCAGTTTGAAGAATCTTTTTATGATCTATATCAATAAAACTGTTTAAGATCTTGAAAGATTCAATCAGATCACCACAATCACTCCAACATTCCAGTGAAAAAATATTGCAAAGGTTCAACCTCTCATGATACATATACTTGTAAAATCTATCTGTTATAGGACCTATCCTTTTGGGACTATAATGAACTCTTCCTATTATTATGAATACTGAGAGAATATGCCTCTTGGGGTTGAGTTGAGTTGAGTCACTCCGGTTTAATATTCGGCAGTCCGACTGACGTGTAACACTCTTTGTATTTGTTCTTTCGTTAAATATATATGTTTCACTAATACCCGAGTTTGTGCTTTTCTCTGGACCTATCCTGGGTCCACAACACTATCAATCATTTTTGTTGTTCTTCTTTGCACTGCATTGATTTTCATAACATATTTGACCAACCAGGAATTCTATGCCTGGTGAGCATATTCAAGTATCTGTCTGAATACGTATTTATGCAGCAACTTGATACTCTCAACTGACTTATTGAAGTATGATGTTTTTATTACTCCTAGAGTTTTAGTCACCTTATTTACTGATTCAAAACAATGTGGTATGATGGCTTCATTGACTAAGTCAGTGAAGTAGAAAAATGAATACAATATGGAAACCAGTAATATAGAGTGCCAGAGAAAATCATTAGTGACAAAGATTGCAATATGAGCTCTTGTAAAAAGATGTTACTGAGACACTATGCTTTTAAGTCCCAGAAATTTACATGCTGATATTTTCAGTGGATATAGACGTTGGTGGTTCCAGTAACTTAACCCAGAGTTGTGAGTTCAATACCAGGCTACAGCAGTGGTGAGCAACTAACTTAAAAGTGTTGAGTTAAAGGAAGATAACTACATGGCTACCAGAAGTGGCATCGCACATAGAATAAGAATGATATACCCCAGTGATCATAATAAAGGGTTCGGTTCTGAATTCCTAGCCCCTGAAGAAGGCCAGAGCGTACAACAGCCGAAATGTCATAAACATGACAGTAAAGATTTAGAAAATAGATTGAATAATGTAGTGTAAATACTACTTCATCAGAAGTGTAGACAAATACTGAAAACAAACTATTAGAATTATCTTTTTCTTTTTGAATCTTTGAATACAGAGTGCTAGAGAAAATCATTAGCTTCAAGATTGCAATATGAGCTCTGGTAAAAATGGTTACTGAGACATTAGGTTTATAAGTCCCAGAAATTCATACACTGATATCCTCAAGGGTACATGGACCAGTGGATATAGTCATTGGTTAGTTCCACTGATTTGACCCAGAAAGTTGTGAGTTCAATACCTGACTATAGCAGTGGTGAACAGATAACTTAGAGAGCTGAGTTAAAGGGGGATAAGTACATAGCATCCCGAAGTGGCATCACACATAGAAGTGGGGTATAAAATGAGAATTATATGCCCCAGTGATTGAAATAAAGAGAAATAAAGAGTTTGGTTCAAAATTCCTAACAACTGAAGAAGGCCAGAATGTACAACATCCGAAACATCCTAAACATGGTAATGAAGATGAGTTCAGCAGTTTGAACAGTGTAAATAATGTAAACACTACCTCATCTAAGAAGTCTAGACAAATATTAATGACTGATTTATATGAACTCTGATGTTTTTGCATTTCACTTGATTCTACTATCACATCTTCAATGAAATAATCCTATCCTAAAATACAGTACGCAAAGTGAACACACATGCATTTTTCTTTGTTGATTAAGAGTTGCCAGTCTTCACACCATGAATATAGCGCATGCTAGTCTTCTTGTAGTGCATAAGCATATGTGATGGGATTTGTTGAGGGACTTTAGTATCATCAACAAATTTATATAAAGTGTTAACACTGTTGTGGCTTACGGCCATATCACGTTGAATACACCGGTTCTCGCTCAATCACCAAAGTTAAGCAACTTTGAGCATGGTCAGTACTTAGATAGGTGACCACTTGGGAATATCAGGTGCTGGAAGCGTTTAGTGACAGATGTGCGTTGTGGTGCAGTGGATATCAGCTCGGAAAAAGAAATCGGTGAGCCGAGTTCGAATTCCAGTTGAATACCCTGCATTCACTTAAGCACTGGTACCCTTGGGAAAGGTATTAATCCGTCCCTTCCCTCCAGTTATGCGTTAAATAACAGGGTAGGATTTGGGGACCATGCCCTTAAAAGCAACTACCAATGAATCTTGATACTTGAAAAGAAAAAGGTTGGGTCACTATGCCGATCCAGGATGTTTTTTCCACCTGAATCCATCCTGCATATATACAAGTCAACCATCCGTCCATGCATGGAGTACTGCTGCCATTTATGGTCAGGCGCCCCTGCCGTTCTCCTCAGTGTTCTCGACAGGCTCCAAAGAAGAGTCTGTAATGTGACAGGTACTGATCTGGCAGCTTGACTGCAGCCACCTCCCCACCATCGAAATGTGGCTTCCCTTTGTCTGTTCTATAAATACTTTCATGGCTTCTGCTCGGATGAACTTAAGTCACTGGTGCCTCCTCAACAGGTGTTTACTCGTGCAACCAGACTGGCAACTAGGTCCCACCCATTCACAGTCAGGTTAGTCAAATGCAGACGACAATTCTACTCCTGCAGCTTCTTCTCTCACACTTCCCACCTGTGGAACTCTCTCCCATATTCTTGCTTTTCTGACAGCTACAACCTCCAGAAATTTAAATGCAATGTCAATACTCATCTATTAACCACTGGACTGTAGCTCTCTCCCCACCCACTATATCCTTCCCTTTCTCTCTACCTATGTATCTGTCATCGCACCTGCATTCTAAGCTTTCTCTTGCTCCTTTCTAACTAGTTTGTACTCCTTACTCTTTTCTAATTAATCTTTTTACAGTTATGTAGCCCCCAGCTCATCAGTGGCATTTCTGCCTTGCTCGGGGTGAAATGATTAAAAAAAAAGTATTACTAGACACAAAACTTATATAAAAACAACAATGAAATTCTTGAAAGTAAAAGGTATTTTTACCTTTTTCTGTCAACAATTTTTTCTATTATTATTTCCCTTTAAGCAAGGCAGTAGTGCCAGTGGTATGCAGAGGATTAGAGTGAGAGGAAAGGGAAAAGAAAAAAAGAAAGAAAAATGGTATAGGTGATGTTGTAGAAAGGGTAAGAGAGAGGTGGGAGTCAAGGAGATAGAAGATGATTGTTGACTTGCACTTAAGCTTTTGGGGATTGTAGCTATCAGGGAAGCGAATATACAGAAGGGAGTTCCACAAGGGGGAAATGTGAGAAAAGAAACTGAGAGAAGAAATGGCAGCTACACTTACCTATTTTGTCTGTAAATGGGTTAAGTCTAGTTGCCAATCTAGTTGCATGGTAAATTCATGAGAGTGGAACACCAGAGAACGAATCTCGCCAGAAAATACTTTTAGAAAAGACAGCGGGAAGCCACATCTCATCAGTGAGAAAGTGGATGAAGGTGAGCTGCCTAACTGAGATCAGTTACACTGCAGAGTCTTTGTGGGAATTTGTGTCTTCTCAGAGTGTAGTTCGTAGACGAATTAATAACCACTCTGCCAGCTGCTACTCGTAGAACCCGGAACACTGCTTCACCAGGGACTCCGTTTCCTGCGCACCGTAAGCAAAATGCTGTCTCCCAACCACCAGTGTAGCCTTCTCGAGTCGTAAATAGCGAAGTGACTCCGAAGCAGAAGTAGGCTCTTTCTTCTCTCTCTTTTGGTCTCGTAATCCTCCACTTTTCGAGAGCCTCACTTTCACCAATGACGCATGCGCCGTGTCATTCCAAAAACTGCCCCGCACGAGCCCGCCCCGCGGCTCCACCACTTCTACGAACACACGCGCAAACAAACCGCCCTCCTTCGCCTCGGCGAGGCAAGTCTCCACCACAGTCTTCACTGGATTTTGTCAAGAACCCCGAGACAAACGATGTTGGTGAGATTGATCTGTAGATGAAGTGAAATTTGTTCACTCTTGTTTTGTAAATGTGTATAACATGCACTAATTTCTAATCAACTTGAAGAACACTAGTGTATAGGATCTTTCTGAATATACTAAATAAGATAATTTATCTATATTTCTTTATATGAAGTAGTATTTAGTTTATTTACACTGTTTAGACTGTTGTCCGCATATTTATTGCTATGTTTACAATGTTTTGATTCTTGTATGGTGAAGGACGCATTCCAGAAGCTGAGTAGAGTATTAAGAGACAGGAAAATCTCAGTAGAAACAGAGTACTGGATTGCTATGTGATGTCAGTTCTTCAATATGGCAGTGAATGCTGGACAATATCATCAAAGATGAAGGAAAAACTTGAAGCAACTGAGATGTCGTTCTACAGAAGGATGCTGCAGATATCATGGATCGAGCATGTGAGCAATGATGAGGTTTTGGAAAGGATGGAAATGAAAAGGAAATTAATACTGAGCATCAGGAAGAGACAAGTTTCTGAGACATGCAATGAGGAAGGAGGGCTTGGAGAACTTGATACTAACATGCCAGAAAGAAAGAAGAGGCAGGGGAAAACAGTGTGTAACTACTTGACTGGCCTGTGCAGGTGGATGGCAGAATGAGAGTTTGCATGGTGTAACAGGAAAAAGCATGCTAAAAGTCCCCTGGGATAGGGAGATGTGGAAAGCCATGATCACCTACATCCTGAAGGGACAAGGCACATAGAAGAAGAAGACGCTTCAGCTTTCTTCACATGCTAGGAATTAAGATAAAGCTATAAGAACATTGTAAGGTTGTCACACAAGGGGAGATAGGATAGAAAAATCAGGTGTAGCTGACCACGTATGGAGGAAGAAAGGGGATCACCACCCCATATGTGATTAAGTTGAAATAATTGATAGAGAACATGATTGGAAACTATGTAAACTTAAGGAATCAGTGCATATGCAAGACCACAATAATCTCCTAATCTGGACAAGCATAGAAATGAATACAATATGGGAAGCAGTAATATGAAGTGCTAGAGAATATCATTAGCTTCAAAAGATTGCAATATGAGCTCTGGTAAAATATTGTTACTGAGACATAAGGTTTATAAGTCCAAAAAATTCATACACTCATATCCTCATGGAAACATGGCCTAGTGGATATAGGAGTTGGTTAGTTCCATTGACTTGACTCCAAAAGAGTTGTGAGTTCAATTTTTAGCTTACAGCAGTGATGAAATTTTTTTTTTTTTTTTAATCATCTCACCCCAAGCAAGGCATTCCACTGCCACTATTGCGCATGGGGCTACATAGGGGAAGGTAAAGAGAAGGAGTGGTTAGACATAGGGAATGTCAGGAGGAAGGTGACAGATGAGTAAGGATACCGAGGATGAGGGTTGGGCAGATGGGAAGAGTGTTTGATAGAATGGGAGCAGATTAGTGTGTTAGGAGGTGTCTATTGACCTTACATTTAAACTCCTGGAGATTGTAGCCGTCGGGGAAGCAATCGTGTGGAAGAGAATTCCACAGTCGGGAAGTGCGAGGAAAGAAACTGTTGAAGTAGAAGTTGCGGTTGCATTTTATCGGTTTCACTGTAAAAGGGTGGGATCTAGTTGCTAATCTAGTATCTCGTGCAAATTCGTATTTAGGGGGCACCAGTGATCTAAGTTCATCGGAGCAGAAGCCGTGAAAGTATTTAGAGAAGAGACACAGGGAAGCTACGTCACGCCGGTGGGAGAGAGACTGCAGGCGGTCAGCCAAGTCGGTATCTATCACATTACAGACCCTCCTCTGAACCTTATCGAGAAGCCCAAGGAGAATAGCAGGGGCACCCAACCAGATATGGCAGCAGTATTCAATGCACGGGTGGATGGTAGATTTATATATGTGCAGGATAGATTTAGACGGAAAAAACTTCCGGGCCCTACACAGAGAACCGACTTTCATAGCAGCGGATTTAGCAATGGATTCGATATAGTCATTCTATTTGAGGTCACTTAGAGTTATATAATAACTTAGAGAGTTGAGTTAAAGGGAGATAACTACAAGGCACCTGAAAGTGGCATTGCACATGGAATGAGAATGATATACTCTAGTGATCAGAAGAAAGTGTTTGGTTCAAAATTTCTAATCCTCAATAGGAGTGTTACAATTTCATGTGTAACTTAATTTGAGACTTTTGAAGGGAGAGCATTCATTCCAGAAAACTTTTCAGGATTTAGATTTAACAGTTTCTTCAAGATAATATCATCACCTAATATCAGATCTGTAAGCTCTTCCTCTAAATCTCTGTTGAATATCTTCACGGCTTCAGGGATATTTATCTTCTCCTCTGTGATAACTGATGGCAAAAAAGCATTCAGAAGGTCTGTTCTTTTCTGATAATAGACCAGAAATCCATCATCAACCTCAATTAGAACAACTTTTTATTTTTATTTTGAGTTTGCTTCTGGCTAATTTATAAAAATACTTTGGATTATGTTTCTTTCTTTTCAGTTGTTTTCTTTGATCGTTTATCAACTTGTTCACACTATAGAGAAACTGTTTTCATTTAGTGTAATCTTGTTGTATACCAATAACAACAAACACGGGTGTATATAAAAATATGAGTTATATTTTTATTAATGAATGATGGACCGTGTAGCCTAGTGAACAGAGAGTGAGAGCGCGCTTCCAAGGGTTGACGGGGGGGGGGTGTCGTATCTGTTGCTCCTCTGGTCTGGTCTGGCTCTCTGCCTGACTCTGTCTCTCTGCCCAGACTCGTCTGACTGCCCGGCGAATCCGTGCTTTCGCGGTCTTTATATATCTTCCAAAACCGGGACTTGTTTCTTCCGGCTTTGCCTTGATCACGCGACGCCCACGCGACGCCTACGTAATTCTCAGAGTCACCTGTCTGTTTGCCTCTGAGTTATTTCCGCATCTGCCGGAAATAGGGTCAAAGTGACATCCGTTACTTTTCACCGACCGGAAACAACACGGCTTGTATCAGCCTTTCCTCGGGTGGGGCGGGATTGTTATATTACAATCTTCCTAATGTTATGTTCTCTGCTATATTTTCCATTTCTTTTTCCGCCTGTTTTTATGAACATTATTATATAACACTTTACTAAATTTAGCTTAGTCTGTTGCAAGGCCACCAATTGTGGAAAAAAATAAAGAATCATCTATGTTGTCAATGGAGTATAAGATCAATATATTGATCCCCAATTCTCTAGCAGATGTTTTTGAGGGTAGTCTTCTAGGAACATTTATATTTAAGCACAAATGGATCTATTAAATACACAACCAGATTTTATTTTGCAAGTCAATGTTGAGAAAGAAATTAGAATCAAACAGATCAATATTGGTAAAATGTTGATGATATATTTATATGATAAATATATTGTGTGAATATCTGTTTTAATATCTGTATTAAAAACATTTACAATTATTGATTTTGTAGTATAAGATTTTATACAACTTGAGGCTTGTTCCTCATCGTCATCATCATCATCATCACTGTTATCACACACACACGCATGCACACACACACACAAAACACACACACGCGCGCACACACACACACACACGCACACACACACACGCACTCTACCAGCTATAAACATTAGGCCAACCCATTTTTTTAAAAAGAAATGATGTATTTCATACTATTTTTAGTATTTATTTCCAAGCGAATAATTGTAAATTCTTTTGTTATTATTACTTTGCAAAATTTTACATGCAAATAGTGACAATTTATCCATCGCACCCTGTAGATTTTATATATATATATACACAACCGGCCATAATTATTAGGCCACCCCATTTTTTTTAAAAGAAATGATGTATTTCATACTATTTTTAGTATTTATTTCGAAAATAGAATGGTTCTTTTGTTAATACTGCACAATAACATGTTCTTCAAATGAACTGTTCTGGTGTCCAGTTTTGTGCTCCCTTCCCCATGTTAGTCTCTTATTCTTATTGGCTGGCCAAAGCAAAGGCTTCCTGGATGCCTTGTAAAATTTTGCAAAGTAATAATAACAATAAATATAACATACACACACACACACACACACACACACATATACACACACAAGTACACATGCTCATACATGCACACACACATGGTAAGATTAGTAGGGAATATTCATCATTCACTGAACAAACAGGAAAATTGTAAACTGAAATTTTAAAAATCTTTCTCTTAAAACATTTTTTCAGGAAACTAAGTTTCTCAACTGCACTGTTATTGTTCTTTCCAACAATAATAAGCATTTTCTTCTGTTATGTTTTGCATATCAATGTGACTAGCAGTAGTCATAGCACAGCTCTGCATGTACTCAGTGACAACAGGTTATTTTCTGGACTACTTTTTCAAATACTCTCTCTATATATTGGTCTCTTCATTTGCATATGATATTATACGTCCCTGAATTGGAGAGGTTGTCCACCTTTGTTTTTTCTCCTGACACTCCTAATTATCTTTGTTTTGTACTGTCCTTTCTCTTGTCGCTCCTGTTTTCTCTTTAATGGTGATCTTGGTCTCTCTTCATTTTCATCCTCTTCATCCATCTCCTTATTCTCACCTTTTTCCATTTCCTGCTCTGTTCCACTTTTATAACTTTCTGCCTCTTCTTGTTCTTGACCTTTCATTTCTACATTCTTCAGATTGTCTCGGCTTCTCAACTGATCTTCACGTGCCAGCATATATGGCCCTTGTTCCTGATCTTCCATCTTCACATTGTTCAGCTCGTTTCTGCTTCTGAGTTGATCTGCATATGTCAGTATATTTTGTCCCTTCTTTTTCAATATAACCGTGTTGTGACCTTTTTTGCATCAGGAAACTTGCTTCTTCTGGATTCATCTCTTTATTCTTTCTATACCATAACTTTTCTCTCATTACAAAAAAATGCATCATTATGGGGGCTCTGATTTGTCTTCCCATTAATGCCCATGGGCTCAGTTTCTTTTCTACCTATGGAATAGATCTGTAACCAAGAATCATTTCTGGTAAATATGCTTCTATGTTTTCTGTAAGTGGTAAGAATGCTTTTAATCTCACTTTCGGGGTTTGTACCATC